>PIJE02001187.1:51853-101853 GCA_002895965.2 Coryphaenoides rupestris | reverse complement strand
TCTTATCTGATTTTACCTCCACTGCAGCTTCAGTCCGTCATTGGAAAACAAAACTCAACAAAAAAAACTGAAAGTACTGTACATGAACGAGACTTTATAGCTTTATAGTCGTCGTGGAGACGCCTATCGCAGTCTCACTACGAGCTGATAGTGCGACGTGCTGTCGGGCTGATGTTGCCCTGGCAACGCGCCACAGCCGTAAAACAGTAATCTACACCGGCTGTGGGCAGGATGGAGCTGTACTATAATGATTAGAAACTATTATGAATGAACTGAATTTGAGATGCAAAACACACACATCCCCCCCCCCCCCCCCCCCCCCCTTGACTCCTCAGTTTTGCTTTTTCACTTTTGTTTTTCATTACTCTGTCCATTAACCCGTCGTTTTTTCAACTCATCTCCCAACTTCACCCCAACCCACTGACGCCCCCTACAGGTCACCAGGAAGGTGGTCCGACGCATGGTCTCGTGCTCCCCGGGGAGGGAAGGGGAGGGAGGGGCAGCGGCAGGGGACACTGCTACTGATGCCGCTGCCTCTGGTGACGGTGGTGGTGGTGGTGGTAGTGGTGCTGCCGGTGCCGGTGGTGGTGGTGGTGGTGGTGGTGGTGGTGGTGCTGCCGGTGGTGGTGGTGGTCTAGCAGCCACGGGTGAAGCCAGCAGCTCCTCGGCAGGGGGGAAGGGCAGGAAGAGAGGCGGCAAGAGAACCCGCCAGGGCCCCAAGAATCTAGCAGAGAGGCCGGACGAGGAGCCCGCCAGGAAGGAGGGCCCCGCGCCCGTCGCCCCCGGCAGCAGCAGCAGCACCGAGGGCCAGCGGGCCCCGAAGGGAAAGGTGGGAGGAGGCGGGAGAGAGCAGGGGCCACGGGGGCCGAGGCACTGCCCGGGCCCCGAGTGCTCATCGAGGGGAGGGGAGGGGAGGGGAGGGGAGGTCCCTGCGGCAGCGAGATCCGAGACACACCCGGTTCCCCTGAAATGAAATCTTAACGATCAAATATCAACGATCAAGTATCTTGCGGTTTAGCAAGAGCAAGGCGGTCAACCTTGTAATTATGCAACAACAAACATCCTTAATGCCCTAAAGATGTAATTTTGGGGGAAACATGTGTTGGTCTGTTGTTGATCTACAAATAGAAAGAATCGGGGTGTGTGTGTGTGTGTGTGTGTGTGTGTGTGTGTCTGTGTGTCTGTGTGTGTGTGTGTGTGTGTGTGTGTGTGTGGTTTGCTCTGTAGTACTAGTGCCCGTTTTCAGAAGAAGCGTTTTTCGGAAAGCCTTCTGACTAGAGATACAACGCAGCCCGGGTTGTCTAGACACTGGAACGCCTAACATAGAACACCGGAGATCTAACCTCTTCTCTTCTCCTCGTCTAACTCACTTCTTCTCTGCAGCATGCCTTTAATTGGTTGTAACCGTGTGAACCATCTCCACTTTTCAGCATGCATCCGGCCGCCTCCTGACGTGGCAGACGCCAATAGTTTCTGTATTTCTAGCACCATGTTAATTCATCTTTTTACTCCTCTCTCTCTCTCTCTCTCTCTCTCTGTCTGTTCTGTTGCTCTCTCCCTCGCTCTCTCCCTCTCTTACTTTCTCTGTCTCTGTACCTCTCTCTCTCTCTCTCTCTCTCTCTCTCTCTCTCTCTCTCTCTCTCTCTCTCTCTCTCTCTCTCTCCTCTCTCCTCTCCCTCTCTCTCTCTCTCTCTCTCTTTCTCTCTCTCTCTCTCTCTCCTCTCTTACTTATTGATTTTCCCTCTCCCTCTCTGTAACTCTCTCTCTCTCTCTCTCCCCTCTCTTACTTTCTCTGTCTCTGTACCTCTCTCTCTCTCTCTCTCTCTCTCTCTCTCTCTCCCTCCTCTCTCTCTCTCTCTCTCTCTATCTCTCTCTCGCTCTTACTTTCTCCCCCTCTGTACCTCTCTCTCTCTCTCTCTCTCTCTCTCTCTCTCTCTCTCTCTCTCTCTAACAGGGACAGAAGAAAGAGAAAGGTCAGTCCTAAAGGCCGACTACTGAACATCAGTCGGTACGTAAAGAAACCGGAACACAAACGTGAACACGGTTGTGTTCCAAGTAGATATTATTAAACGTGCCACATAGCATATTAAACAGTAAAGTAAGTCAGGCCTGTTCCACTGTGTGCGTTTATATACAGTCTATGAATATAATGAATGCATGAATACGTTTAATAGTGAATCACATCCGTATCTTCCAGGTGCACCTGCGGACACCTACCTGTGACGTCACAGAACCCGGGAAGGGAACGTTTGACTGGAAATCCCTCGGAGACGAACGGCAGAGCAAGAGAGGGAACGTTTGACTAAACACGCATGGTTTCCCGCCAGACTTAAAAACACAAACAAACACAAACAGAAACAGAGAGAAAACGAGAGAGAGAGAGAGAGAGAGAGAGAGAGAGAGAGAGAGAGAGAGAGAGAGAGAAAGAATCAATTTTCTGAGTTTCCGCATGAGCATGTCACCAAACTCACCTCCCGTACCAAACTGCTAATGAAACCCACGGAGACCGACGGAGGAGTTTAGCCCAAACCGGTCCATCACCTGACACACACACACACAGACACACACACAGACACACAGACACACACACAGACACACACACAGACACAGACACACACACAGACACAGACACACACACAGACACACACACAGACACACACACAGACACACACACACAACACACAGACGAGAGGAGGGAGCTTGCGACCATAGCCGGGCTCCTGTGACCAAAGACAGCACAACATGGTTTGGGCGGGCGGCGTGGTGTAAATGTACATTGTTGACAGATAACAGAAGAGAGAGAGTTCCCTCTCAGACACTCGCCTTATATTCTATTTTTTTCTCCGGGACACCGCAGTATCGGGGTCGTCAACATTGTGGATCTTTTTAAAAAACTAAGAAAAAAGAAAGAAAAAGAAAGAAAGAAAATTCAAACGGAACATGAGATTAATGAGTGATTTTGTTGTACATATATCTAAAAATGACACTGTTAAAAAAAAAAATTATAATAATAATAATAATAATAATGAGGAGGAGGAGGAGGAGAATAAAAGAAATGGGTAGCTTCACAGGTTTGTTTATGCACTGGTCTGACGGGACGCTTCGCCCCGGAAGGCCGACCGGGTTTTACACACGAGTGCAAAACCGTCACACACACACACACACACACACACACACACACACACACACACACACACAAAGACACACACAAACATACACAAGTCCTTCCGGAATGAATGACAAAAGGACAACTTGGCTGCGTGTAAATGAGAAACAAACGTTAAGAAAAAAACAAAAAAACAAAAAAAGCAAGCTTGATTTTAAACCGAAGACTTGATTTCTCTTCCTTGCTACTCTTTAAAACTCTTTCTGGAACCTTCTGTGTCCTTCTTCACAGTACTAACAATTTGATGATGCATGGCATTTCACCGTTTATTTGGTCGTTTCATCTAAACGGAAGCCACGGGTTCGGTGGCACTTTTCAGTCGCGTGTGTGAGCACTCATATTTTTCTGACTTGTTTTTACTTTCGGTTTTATTGAAACTTTTTTGTACACGTCACGACACACACACACACACACACACACACACACACACACACACACACACACACGCACACACACACGCACGCACTCGCTCAACGACTGAGTTGAGCCACGATTCGAGGCTTCAATGTTTAACGCTTAAGGACGGAACTTTCAGTGCACTGTTTATGCCACATGCTACAACTAAGAAACTAAGTCAAGAAAATATTTTACCCATAATTTACCCAAATGCATTTTGCAGAGCGACTCGACGTGCAGAGTGTCCCACTGCTACTAGCCTCATGTGTGTCACAGCAAGCACCCAGTCGCCGTTTAATATGTAAACCATCCCGTCTACCGTGGTTATTAAAACACGACTGTTTTAGATGACTTTTAATTTGTATTTAATCGGCTGCTGTTTGCACAATAAATGAGAATCAGTTTGAATTGTTTTATTTTTCACCCCTGGCCAAGCTCGGATATGTTTTATTGATGGATTTAAAAATGAAAAAATGGATAAAGTATATCTCGGTCACCAAGGGAGGACGATTAGGATTTTCTGTTCCTGTGTAAATCAGTGTTGAGTCTGTTTTCATATAAAGCCACTCTAACAATGACTGGTACCACCGTGTATGAAGAACCAACATAACCTACACTGGATGACCCAAGTAATTATTTAAACAGAAAATAAATTGTGTTTACTTGAATACTTCCGTTCATATGTCTTTCTTTTTTCTGCACGGAAATGCACGGACTGCTACTACTGCCACATTAGAATTACACGACAAAGCGGAAGCCAAAGAACTGAACATAATATGCACAGATTGTGTGTGTGCGCTTAAACTCTTACATGCTTTTTCTTAATTCCTCCTGTGTCACAGTTTAGTTTTGTTGGTCAAAAAATGGAATTAAAGTGTGGTGTGACGGCGCCTCATCAGTGACTTCTAGTGGCCTGGCTGTGTCATGAGGTCTTCAGACGATACGTACAACCTGCCCAGAGGACGCTTATCTGCTATCGATATGTCAAATATCTCCTTAAATTCCTCAAGGGGAATAAATATGTCAAATGTCGCACTACTCCGACCAAACAATCACCTCAGACAAAAACCCTTTTAGTCATTTCCACCCCTGTTAACAATCAGGGAAAACCACAGGTGTAGCTCATAACGTTAATGATGGGTCTGTTGGATTGAGGTCTGTCAGTGCGCCAGTACAGACACAATGAGTCCAGTAGATGATACCATGCTGGCGCTGCAACAGACATAAATAAAACCCACTTAACGTTAACGAAAATTGTCTATTCCTGTTCCCCGGATTTAAAGTCTACTCTGAAATGGTTTGGATAAAACTATTTGATGATCACATGAAATCACTGTATATGTGTGTAAATGAATGTCAACGTTGTTTGAAGTACCACTTCTTAGTATTCTGTCGTTCCAACTTTCCAAGGTTGTGTGGACACGCACAACAACACCAGTCAAACATTAAATGTGCAGCCAGGGGGGGGGGGTCAAGCCAGAAGTCCACTCGTCCACACGTGGGGACATGAGGACGTCATATGGGGACTGAGTCTGTGTCCCCGTTGTACGTGAATCTAGAGGCCAGGGCTGCAGCAGCAACAGCAATCGGTTAATCATTATGTATGACAACCACCTTGATTAGGTTATTTTCCGAAGCATGTAAGCTTATCTTGAGAAACAACAGTGTGCCTTTAACAATGCTGATGGACAGCACAGTGAGTGGACATAGCACAGCGAGGACATGTGACACATTTTTGATGTTCAAGATGTTTATTTTAATACAAAAATTCGACAGAGTTACAAAAATAACTTCTGATGAGACAAATAACACTTAAAAGCACGACAATGAGGCTGAGATAAAACATACAAAGTCCGGACAAGATTTCTCTTTGACACATTTTTTTGTACAATGAGTGATGATTTACAGTGGCTCCTCCTCACACCCTGTGGGTGCTGAAGCTCTTCCAGGACTCGGAACGACTCTTGAATTATCCATCGCTTCGTTTCACCAGTTTGTGTGCACTGGGTCATTTGTCACGGGTGCCTCTGGGTGCTGGGAAATGTGTGCTTTCACTCGGCATAACGTTTGTGCAATAAGCTTGCATAGTATCCACAGTAAAGGATTGCATTTATATCGCGCTTTCATCCAAAGAGCTTTACAGTATGGCCTCACACCATGCAAGGTAACAACCAACACGTCAGGAGCAGGTAGGGTTAGGTGGCGTCTTGCTCAGGGATACCTCGGCACATAGCTAGGAGGCGGAGCCAGCAACCTTCCTGTTGCCAGACAACCGCTCTTACCTCCTGAGCTACTGACGCCCACAGTGACAGTGACAGTGACAGTGACAGTCCCCGTGGAAACAGGCGGTGGCGGTGGCTTTGTGAGGAAAAATGACGCACCAGACAAACGAGGGTGGCGCCGTGATTCATGAGGGGCTTGCGGCGTTCCCTTAGTCTCTCGCTTGTTGTTGTTGTTGTTTGGCCCCCGGAGGGGTCCGGCTCACAAGCCCTTCTTGTTCTGTACGCCCAGAGCGCCGTTCACGCAGTACGGGATGATGCTGACGGCCGCCAGCGGCACGGTGGCGCTCTTGCAGAAGGACAGCAGGTAGAACAGCGCGGCGGTGTCCGTGGGCGGCCGCAGGGAGTCGAACAGGTGCAGCAGCAGCAGTGAGCTGACGATGCAGCCGGCCTTCGCCAGCGTGCCGCCGCCGCCGTTCTTCCGCTTACTCTCGGCATAGAGCGGTGAGTGGAGGCCCAGGCCCAGGCCGAACAGGGTGCCCATGTTGCGCAGGAGGCTGGCGAAGGGCGTGGAGTCCAGGTGCACCCACTCGGGCCGCACGCACCACTTCTGGGCCTTCTCCAGGGTCCACAGCAGGTCCACGCCCAGGGACTTGAGCAGCAGGTAGAAGCCCATGGCGAAGCAGGTCAGGAACAGGGTGGTGCACAGGTACTGCTTCATGCTGGCGCTATAGATCCACTCGATCCGGTCAAAGGCCTCCGCCACCAGCATGCCTGCAGAACGAGGAGTCGAGGAGTTACGTTACAACTTTGCTCAGAATCAAACGTTGGTATAGATGTTTAAATGTCTCTTAACCAAAAAGCAAAAGGCTCCATGGTCTTCACCTGAGATGACTCCAGCGATGACCTGGTGTGGGAAGTGTGCAGCAATGAAGACCCTGGAGAGGCAGACACACACCTGGACAGCCCAGAACATCGTCCACAGAACGGCCTTCAGATACCTGGCAAAGGGTCCCAGAAGAAGAGGTTCAGGTTCAGGTTTGGTTTGACATCCATGTCCAGGGACCTACTGCCATATGTTTCTCCAATGTAATTATGAAGTTCTGCATTCTAGAGTTCAACATCACGGTTGGTCTTAATCCATCTGACCTCAGAACAACAACAACAACAACAAACAACAACTTGTTTTTCCACCATCTTATCAATTGATGTCAAAACTACTCATACCCCTTTTACCCTTTTTCCCATTCCCTCCCAAAGCGCCGTGGTTTGAGCTTCCAGTAGTCAATAATCAACCATGAGAGAGATTACCGCTTGTTTTGCCACAGACGTCGATAACTGCAGAGAGTGAAAATGGAAAACTAAATACAACTGCAACCGCAAATACCAAAAAATACAAGAACACCTCACCAGCCTTGGTCGCCAGACTTCCTGCTGCTGGGCTTCTTCTTGTGGGCCACGACGGCCAGGATGGACGTCACTAAGGTGTAGTAGATGCCTGCAGCCCCCATGGCGTGACCAGAGGGGCTTCCTAGAGAGCATTAACATAGACACACACATGAACCAAATGTGAACCAACAGGGATCAGTAATAGGGACATTGTCTGTGCAACTACTGCGCACTGGAAGCCTCGTAAGAATTGCCCCAAGATATGGGATGCTTAAGCCAGGGCTCTGCAAAACGACTCCTGGAGGATCTTCTGGAGGAATCGTACAATGACCTAATTAAGTCCCTATCAGTCTACATTGATTGTTCATCACCCAGGGATATTGCCACAGATCTTACCTGGTCCCGTCTCGCAGGTCATGGGGTACTGCTCGATGTGGGGGGCCACTCGGTTCTGATAGTAAGCCGCCTCATGCACCCACCAGTACGGCCTCTCGCCGAACAGAATCCTTCAGAGGACAACAGAGAACACACAACGTTTTTTAGAGACTAAAGAATACTCTCTTACATCTGCCCTTGTGAGAAGGACAGTCTCTGGACTCAATCTTTCTCAGGAATTGAAACTGAATGAGATAAATGTTCTACAGTTCCAGATTGTTTCGATTTGGATTCAGTCTAACTCTGAATTCCCAATTCAGCATGTTTGCCGTCTGGTTAAACAGCCGCCAAGTGTGGACACTCACCACTTGAACACCAAGTTCAGCCAGTCCCCGATCACGGCCACCCAGATGAGCTTGATGCCCACTGTCGGCCTCAGGTGGAACCACAGCGGGAAGAACACGAAGAAGGTGTTGCGGAGGTCTGCCGCCCAGGACACCCAGAGGAACAGGCCCTGCGCCTCCTCGTAGTTGGTCTGCAGGTAGTGGGTGCTGCTCACCCCCAGGCCCTGCAGGGCGTCCATTGCGGCGCTCAGCATCTCGCCAGTGGTCCTCGTCGGTGGCCGGCGGATGGAAAGACAGAGAGATAGGATTGGGTGGGGGGGGGGGGGGGGGAGGTGGAGGTGGAGGAGGTGGTGGTGGTGGTCAGGGAACTGTTGTGTGTTGTCAAAACAAGATAGCGCGCAAGAATGTTGGAGCATGGCTGGTGGCGGGTTGCTTATATACCGCAGGGACCCACCACTCAGACGCATGCAGGACGCCGATCTTTGGACCTTGTACAGGTGTCATAAAACACTGCAGGTCAGTGGTCGGTGTTCTCTGGTGGTGCTGCTGCTGGTGGTGGTGGTGGTGGTGGGTGGGTGAGGAGCTCTGTTCTGTCTGGTCTGCGTCACCAGGGCGACGTATGATGCGTGTCCGAGGACGGTGTGTGTTGGGGGGCGGAGGGATGGAGGGGGGGGGGGGCTACAGAATGTGACTTGATAGCTTCATTCAACTGTTTGACTGACCCGTCCCAAACTGACCAGTCCAGTGTGTTTTTCGCCTTTTCATCAACGACTTCAACCTCAGGAAAAAACTGACTCATCAGGTAATAATCTCTTACATAACACATTTTGAATGAAGAGAAGGCGTTTCAGAATTTCAGACCATCTGTGACCACCCGGTTGCATAATAAGGGGTCAATGATTGTCCATGCGCTGAGCAAAAGACTGCGGGGGGGCGGGGGGGTGTGATAAAGCACTGGGCAGAGCACATCACTCACGGGGCAACCCTCAGTCACAGGTGACCCATGTGTTATCAAGTTGGGAGGAAACCAGTAGGATCCATGATAAGGTTTCCTCGCTTTTTAACCCGGGGATCACAAGGTCAGGTCAGAAAGAGGAAAAACAGAAAACAGGCAATCCAAATTTCTTCAATGGGACAAGGTGTATATATATATATATATATATATATATATACAGTATACAGTATATAAGGCTCAGCGTTTTCGGTTTTTACCGATTTTCACCGAAAAATACATGGATTTTTTAAAAGGAGCCGATCGGTTTAAACTGATTTTCACCCAAATTTTATGGATTCAAAAGTTGTTCCTGTTCGCGTGAGATGATTCATCTCCGGGTATTTTTCGGTATATATACACCTTATTTATTTCTTATTTTATCTTATTTTTATAATCTGATTTTCACCCGGATTTTTTTATTTTTGATTTTGTGTGATTGTGTGATTTTTTTTATATTCAAAATAAACACTGATACATTTAGAAAAATAAAAACCGAAAACGCTGAGTCTTAAGTATATACTACATTTGTAACAACATGCGTGCATTTTCTGAAAAAAGTATACCTAATCCTGTGGCCAAAATATTGAATATTCCATGAACTGGATGATTCTGAAAATCAATGTGTCAGGGAAATATGAGTCTTCACATAAGGGTGGTGGGCATCAATGTCCGTTGTAGCTGGAAATGTTAGGAAACCTCTGCGCTTTATAAAACGTCATTCAAGACAAACACATTCACTAGCCTTGAGTAAAGTCCATTGGGTATTATGCACACACACACACACACACACACAGATGCAGATTCACACAAACAGGGGCTTATCTGTCTGTTGTCCACCCTCTTAATTAAAAATAGACCAACCACCACACCACCACCACAACACCACCACCACCACCCCAGATCAGCAAAGGACTCTCCTAGCCAGTCCCCCGTCGGGGCTGCCCACCTCCAGGTACCCTCAGCTCAACTCCTCCATACTTTAGTTACCCTGCTGGGATACCCATGGACCTGTTTCACAGCTGGGGGGGGCGGTGGCGGTGCAGCCGGCCGTCCACCTGCAGGCCACCGAGCGCGGCCGGAGCGAGGGCCGGTTCCACCTGGCGTCCGCCGCGGGCCGACCCGCACCGAGCCTACTTGTGGCCGTTTCCCCGTGTGCTTCCGCCTCCGCCGGGGCCTCGGTCTCCAGGCGGTCCGGGTGGCCGTGCTCGGGGACTGGCTGAACCTGCTGCTCAAGTGGTGCGTGCTTCCGTCACAGACACATGTCTTGACTGTCTTGGATTTCAGTGACATTTTTAGGGTGTAGGATTGAGGATGACATTTTTTGAGGACATGTCATGTTCAATGTAAAGAGGGGAGCTGTGTTGAACAATGTTGAACAATGCATGTGTTTAAAATGGAGGTGGTGGCGTGTGGAATTAAGACAATTTATACATTTTGGGGTTATTACTGTTTTTTGTTTAGCATTCGGTATGGGGAGGTCTCACCAATCAGACTTTAAATGACTCCAGGTGTGAGTGGTCGCCCTTCCAAGCAGTTTCAGAATCTGGATGTGGTGGACATTCGCACTTGTAATGTCAAAAACCGGAGACGACAACCGCTTGAAATGGCTAATCACGCTCACACCTGGTGGTATAATAGGAGTCCTTTAAAGTCTGATGGCAGACAAGCTCTAATTTGGGTGAACAGGGTGTTTCCCTTTCTTTCCCTTCATATTTGGTTTGACCAATCATGTTGCTGGAGGAGGGGTTCTGTCAGTACGTAATTGGCTGTGGAGTGTGTGTGGTTGGTGGCTGGTTTAACCTGTGGGCATTGGTTAGCCAATGCACCACATGACCTCACCCAACCCCAGACTCAAACCCGGCCAAGGAAGGTCCAAGGAAGGTCCTTTAAGGTTTCAAATCAACACTGTGTAGACTGACCACTGTAGACTAACTATACTAACTCCACCTCTCGTCATTCTGGGTTCCGGCCCAGACTCCCCCCCACCTCCCCCCCAGAAGTTCTGCTGTAACACAGTAGGACTGCTGGATCAGAGGTTCTGTAGGACTACTGGATCAGAAGTTCTGCTGTAACACAGTAGGACTGCTGGATCAGAAGTTCTGCTGTAACACAGTAGGACTGATCAGAGGTTCTGTTGTAACACAGTAGGACTACTGGATCAGAAGTTCTGCTGTAACACAGTAGGACTGCTGGATCAGAGGTTCTGCTGTAACACAGTAGGACTGATCAGAGGTTCTGTAGGACTGCTGGATCAGAAGTTCTGCTGTAACACAGTAGGACCGATCAGAGGTTCTGCTGTAACACAGTAGGACTGCTGGATCAGAGGTTCTGCTGTAACACAGTAGGACTGCTGGATTGGAGATCAGGTTCAGGTAAAGGTAAAGAGTTGACATGGCTACGGTCAGGACAGAATCACAAGGTAAGGACCTCTCAAGGTTAACCAAAAGCCGTGTGTGTTGTATAGTTGTACCTGGTGTGGTAAGATCCCTTGTGTGTTCTGTTGGACGGGCAGGGTTCTGTTTGGAGAGAGGCCATAGTGGTGGGTCCGTGAGACAAGGTTCTATGGAGAAGGACCCGTGCCAACTCTGAGGCAGTTCCCCATCACATGCGAGACGGGACGAGGTACCCTACTGGGTCCATGTTGTTCACTGAGTCATGTAGCATATATTTGTTGCAATGGGATAATGATATTTGTATATGTAGATATCCTACAATTGCACCTTTTAATAGTTTTACACGTGTCAATATTGTCATATACAATGTTTACTATCACTGTACCTGACTGGTTCTGATGTGTTTGCCAAGTTCTGTTTTTTTAAATAAGGTTATAATTCTATGAATGGGCTGTAAAACCCTGGTACCTTGGACCTTCTAAGAACATCCTCTTATCTGCACTAGGGAACACACTGTTGATCATACACACAGTCTGGTTTGTGGGGACCGTGACTACTACCAGAGACGCTTGCACCCTGCCCCAACAAAACACAATCGGCCAGCGTGCCGTGCCGATGTGCCGACACATGAGCGCTTGTTGTTGTTGTTGAGTTCTTACGATGTACTTTGCTTGCATCCACATCAACTTAAGTACGCCTTGAGTGGATTCACATACACGTGATTAGGTAGCAGAAACTTTGGACTGGGAGTTGAACCCCGTCCAGTCGAACACCCGAACCACCCGACACTACCCTTCCGACGGGGGCCTGCAGGGGTCTGCTACAGTGGTCGTCAACCACTCTCATCGCCACGTCGGCGGAGAAGTGATGTCCTCCTCTCCTACTGAGGTGGGCCCAGACTCAGATACTTTAATCCAAAGCGACTGACTTTTCAGATACAGTTCATTAAGGAGCAGCCAGGTAGGGATTAGGCATTTTGCTCAAGGCTTTACAAGTAGACAGGGCAAATCCCATATCCACAAACACCACAAACACACTCTCTCTCTCTCTCTCTCTCTCTCTCACTCTCTCTCCTCTCATCCTCTCTCTCTCTCCTCTCTCTTCTCCTCTCTCTCTCTCTCTCTCTCTCTCTCTCTCTCTCTCCTTACACAGAATTTCTATTCATAGTTCTATTTCTATTTTGCACAGTTCTATTTCTATTTTGTAGTTCTATTCTATTTTGTATTCTTTATAATTACTGTCGGTTGTCGGGCGTTTTGCACAAAAAGTTTTTCACTCACTGCTTATACTCGCGTGTAAACTGTGAAGTGACAATAAAATACTTGAAACTCTCTCTCTCTCTCTCTCTCTCTCTCTCTCTCTCTCTCTCAGACTCCTGCTGCTCGGTCTGTGGATGCTGATGGCCGTCTTCATTCTGCTGGTGTGCGCGTCCAGAGTCTACGTGTCTGCACACTTCCCACACCAGGTCATTGCCGGAGTCATCGCAGGTTAATCAAGTTGCTATAGTACTAGTATAGTACTCATACTGGTATTAGTACTACCACTTGATTGGCTCTTACCTTTGCACTTGGTTTTTCCTTTCTGCATTTCCATCGGCAATTGTTGCATGTTCTGTTGTTTGTCTTGTGTTCCCCCTGTGCTGTTTCCGTCTTGGCCAGGTCACCCTTGAAATCTGAATGTGTTATAAATAAAGTTTCAATTAAATTGAATGTTGAGTGTTGTGCCTTGGTCTCTATGGAAGGTAGCCCTCGTGGCTGAGCGTCTCCCATTGCGTGCAGAGCATCTCCAGCGCCGGCGTGAAGCAGTACCCGTGCATCACCCTGGTCCTGAGCTGCTCTGCCGTGGGCTTCTACCTGCTGCTGAAGTCCCTGGTGGGCGTGGACCTGCTGTGGACGCTCGAGAAGGCCCAGAAGTGGTGCGTGCGGCCCGAGTGGACCGCTCTACCCAGAGAGCAGGAGGAGGTGGAGGAGAGGAGGAGGAGGAGGAAGAAGTGGGGCTTTCAAGGCGAGCTGCATCGGCGTCTCCGTGGCGAAGGCTTCACCTGCTGGACGGACAGGCAGTGTCCTCCCGTAAGTGGGCCCTCTTCTACGGCCTGTCCTTCAGTAAGAGCACCCTGGCTCTCTTCATCCCCACCGCGCACGTACCTGGAGCTCTCGGCCTGCTGTGTCCAGGGGAGAGGGCTGATAAAACCATGTGAATAACAGACACTTGGGTCATTCACTATTTTAGTATTCACTGCTTTAGTGGTTTGGCAGACGCTTGAGGATTTCTCAAGGATGCGTGCAGTTCACCGCGAACATCGGAGGTTCAAACCCAGAAACGTCCGGCTACTCACCTACATTTGCAGCAGTACTTGTCTGGGTTTGGCGGATTAATGGGCTCATCGATTTGATGAGCTGATGAGTCGATTAAGTTAATGAAGTAGAAAGGCCAGTGTGTTGTACTGTTACGGCCTCTATAGAGAATATCCATGCATTCTTAAACCCCGATTTAACCATTTGTTGTTGTCTTTCTTGTGTGTTTTCCCCTCTTTGTGTAAAGTCTCTTGTTGTTGTTCGATTGGAATTAGTTGTGTTTGCGTTATCAATAGCTCTGCGGTGAAGAGCATCATTCAAGAATAATTGATTAGCCTTTTTATAATGATGAATAGACAGTTGCATGTATATACAGTATGTTTGTCATAGATAACAATGCAAGCAAACATTTAATCTTTGATTAAATGTATGTCTGGAAAAAGACAAAGAAATGTACTTAGGATGATGGAGAAAGCACTTTTTGGTGTTTTGAATAAAGACTTTTCCATGTTCCGTGTATTGTAGATATTACAATTGCACCGGATTTCTCAGAACATTTAAAAAATGACAGCGATTGATTGATTGATTACCTGGCAGGGACAGCAGCCATCAATCATCAACCAGGCCCCGCCTTCCTCCACGTGCTGTCGTGTGACATAACCACACGCTCTGCACGCCTGCCACGCCGGGTCAAGGGTCAAGGGTCAGGGGTCAGGAGGGCGGGGTGGAGACGACGACACGTGAATAACACGGCTTTCGAGTACAGAAGTACAGTACAGTCGGCCTGTGTACAGTTGTTCAGCAGAGTTTCAATGTAATGTGATTAAAATATCCCAGATTCATTCATTCACCGTGCTGGGTTAATGGCTTACTTTAAAATTAAAGGATATTTCAAGATTCAAGAGACAAGAAGTTTATTTGTCACGTACACATACAGGATATGCAGTGGAATTAAAAGTGGCGATGCTCAGCGGAATGTGCAAAAGAATACTATAGATAACTTGAATTGGACGGATCAGAATCAGAATATTTCCAATATTTACAGTAAAAAAAAGATCTCAGGAAGAATTACAAATATAACAAATATATAAAAGGCGGTATAAAAATGTAAACAATATGAAAAAATATAGAATCAAGTGAGTACAGACCATGTATGTCTGCATGTATGTATGTCATAAGTTCTGTAATAAGTTATGTGGTGACACTATGTGAGTGCATGTACTGTGTACTAACTGTGTGTGCATGTGTGTATGTGAGTGCGTGCATGGGAGGGTGGGGGGGGGCTGGTGAGGTCAGAGTTCATAGTCCTGTTGGCTGATGACCTGCGGAAAGAAACTGTCTTTATATATAATAGAAATATAATAATAGAAATGCAGAGATGGATCCGTGTAGATGGGGTGTCAGGATTGACAGACGGGGGGAACAGCTACTGAAAACCCAACACATGTGACAGAAGAGATGGTTCTCCACAGCGGCATCAATCACAGCTGTCACTCAGAGCACTAATGGGCTCCAAAATCACAGGTGAAATCAGAAGAACACAGGTGTGGCTCTATTTAGGTACAGGCAGTGCACCCGTATAGACACAACCAGGCAGGTACATCTAGATTACATTGACCGTGTTGGTGCTGCGAAAGACACACACGTAAACCGAGCTAATGTTAAAATGACAGGAACAGGAAGTAACTTTACCCTGCTATTAATGTGCTGAAGAAAATCCTGTTGACTATTGCTGGTGCTTTGACATGCATACATGGATCCCCTGCCTGTCTACACAATGGGGACAGGCAGGGGAACTCATGGGGACTGCAGTGCTGTCAAAGGTGAGTTATCTTCACTTGTTTGAGTTTATTGCAGGTGCCATGATAATTATGTAATAGCAGCAGACCCATAATTAGTGTCATGACTGACACCAAAAGGGTGTACCTATCTAATGTAATGTGACGACAATATAATTCCTGGCTCTGGCAAATAAGTGGGTGCGGATGAGATGAGAACAAGTGAAGGATGTGTGGGCAGAAATCTTACATGCTGTTAGCCAAAAGAAAAGGGGACTTCAAGATTTATAGATTGTATATATGGTGGTAGATTTATCCCAATATTACTTGTGAGTGACAGACAAAAAAAAGTGTTCATTTGCAATTTGTTTGTAATCTGTGCAACTAATCAGTGGCCTACATTTATCATGTAATACTAGACATAAAAACTGGGACCCTATTTAAGACTGTTTGTTCGCATCCAAACTCATTCCTTAATTGGTTCCCTAAAGTCACGGTTGGCAAATGATGGTGCTGAGGAGCGACATCTAGCGGCCAACACAGACAGTACATCCCTGCTTGGTGTTGAAAAATATGTAACTTATGTAAAGAAAAGAATGACTTCTACTTAGAATACATACTTATAGCATATTTTCACATGACTACACACATTAAAACGAATTAATGTAGTCACCAAGGAAAAATACAAATACGATGCAAAATCACTCCTTCATTAAAAAGTTTTATTATTCATTAAATTCAACCACATGAGATGTTGAATGATAAATGAGTTCATTGATAACGTGGACCGTCCATGTTTCAAAAGGTATCTCTAAAGTAAAACAACAAAGTCTTCCCCATCTTAGCACTATATAAGTGATGTACTGAGCGTGACACTGAATACCTTAAACACAGTATAATGCATTGGAACAACAATTCAACAGTTTCCTTGCCTTTTTAAGGCTGTGAGAGATCTGGCAAACAAAACAAAACACAAACTAAGACACATTCACTGAAGCAGAGAGCAGACAAACAAACACTCTTTTAAACGGCGTCGCCATAAATGAGGCAGTTTGACAGGAATCTGTGAACCAACGGCTTTAATTAATTGTAATAAAAAACAGCAGCTTTTTCTTCCACACTACTCTGTTAACTGAGGGATTCATCATTTCATATTTCAAAAAAGGTTTTGTTAAAAAGAATACTTTGCAATTAAAACAAACAAAACAACAAACAATGAAACCGGAGAAACAAACAAAAACACAAACAATGTACACTCCTTTCTACGACGGAAGCTAAAGGTTTTGGACTGGGCTGTAGTGATTGTTGTGAGTGGGTGAATGTCTATCTAGCACTAATCCTTCAGGCCAGCTAGCTCAGGCTAAGCTAAGCTAGCTAGCAACGATAACGTAACAGGACAGGAGGGGGTGTGGTGGCGGACAGGTGGTGGTGGTGGTGGTGGCGGAGAGGTGGTGGTGGTGGTTGCGGCGGCGGTCGGGCCAGCATCAGTACAGCGCGTCCGTGTTGCTGCTCCGAGGCCTCTTGATCTTCTCGATGTTCTTCAGGATCATGTCATGTAACGTCACCTGCGGGGTAACCCACGGCAACACGGCGGGAACGTTAAACACAAAATATTGTCACAATTTGCAAGTCGCCTGCAAATCCGGTCACACCTCAACCCTGTGGTGGTTCCATTAGGAGTTGCTCGACTCACTCACCAACGTTCGTACGGCGGAATTATGATTATTAAACAAATTGTTATTGAATATATTAGTCGCAAATTGACTTACATATTGATTTCTAAGTTCAGACACTATGATCTTCAAACTGATGTATTCCTTCTCGTCGATCTCAGTTACTGTACGCCGATAGTCCTCCTGCGAACAAACAGAACAAAACATTCCAATGACAGATTCTATTGGATTCTTATTTAACCAGGCTAGTCACCAACAACAGATTGTGATTTCCAGCGGCGGCCTGGCAAAAGGCAAAGCCTTGTGAGGGAACACACATCCAAACATTAACACTCCCACTCCTGGCATGCAATCACAATAATATAATGTAGGCTAACCAGCATCAGGCAGGAAGCTAAGAATCCCGGGTCAGAACCAGAGGAACACAATAAATCTATTCTACAACGCCAGCCAACATTGAACGAGATATACAATCTATTAATTCAGTATTTTATAGAGTGAAAAGTAAAGTACGTTTCTTACCACATGGGGGTACTTTGCTATTTTAGACACCAACTTTGCTCTTGTGATGTAGTACCTGGAAGTGAACAAAACGGGGAC
Organism: Coryphaenoides rupestris; assembly: GCA_002895965.2. Taxonomy (NCBI): domain Eukaryota; kingdom Metazoa; phylum Chordata; class Actinopteri; order Gadiformes; family Macrouridae; genus Coryphaenoides; species Coryphaenoides rupestris. The sequence goes on along the minus strand of PIJE02001187.1, from coordinate 84,232 downwards.
GCAAGCGATTTAATTTTGATGCATTGCGTTCAGCTCTTGTAGAGACGAATAAACAGCCTACAGGCTACCTTCCAGCTAAACGTCCAACACCCTAGCCCCGACACTACAACCATTGCAGCTATATTAAAAAGGTGCTATATGTAACAAATACACAGTACAAAAAAAAAATACAAATAAATCATAAAATTACGTATGTCAAAGATTAAGGAAACATGTCAGTCGAAATACTGGCTTCCCCGACAACAATGGCAGCCAGCATGTTATCATTTGACGTTTCCATTCTGTTTTGGAACAACTGTTTTGGTTCGTGACTCACTATGCTCCGAGTTGACTCCGCCCACTTCCCATTTCACCACCCCGGGTTGCCAGATATGAAACATTGAGCTTGGCTCGTCTTGCTCGGCTCATTTTCATTCAGTGTCCTCAACCTGGCAACCTCGCACCGCCAGCTTCGAGCGGCGGTCAGAGACAACTCTCTCCGGCGTTGTACATTTGGAACTGCAGAACCCATTCTAAACACCGTCATCGCAACATATAGATATAGCACCTTTAACTTCACATACACAAAGTTACCGTTTTTTGCGAGCTCTACTACGAACCTCGATATCTGGTCAAGGTAAGACGCCGCCTCTCCCTCCACCGTCCTGAGCTCGGCCACCGTCTCCTCCTGGATGGAGACGCCAAAGTTGTTCCCGTCCTCTATCCTGGGGATGAGGAGCTGCACCCACATCTTGACCTGCACGAGACGGGTGCACCTTCTTTCAAGACAACCAAGCACATTCAGACATGAACCACTAGTTTCTGTGCGTTAAAGGCCCTTCCAAGCAGTTTCAAAAACCAGTGTCATCTCCAGTCTTTGAAATCACAAGTTGGAGTGTATCCACCCAGATGTATGGTGGCTAGATCAGCCTACCAGTTTGCTAAGAGTCCACTGGGGTAGGCTGGTATAGGCTGATCCTACCTTCCACATAATCTAGTTGGACAGTCCGACTGTGGATGTCAGAAACCTAGAAGATACAACCGGTTCTTTGAAACCGCTTGGAATGGCTAATCACGGCCAAACCTGGTGGTATACATATGTCTCTTAATGACATCTAGCCATTATCATTCACACCGCTAAACGTCTAAAAAAAAAAAGGAGATTGCTCACCGTGCTTGCAATTTCTCGATAGAGCGGTTCGAATACTCCGCGTTTGATCCTTGCTCTAATGAGCATCAGAGGCAAGACTATTAGCGTTGCTACTATCATCATCCCACCGGGCATGACGAACACCTTGGTGCCGGGCACTGTGTGCACAGGAAATAACGTTGAGTAAAGATGATGAATGAACACAAAGCTAGGGTCGAACAGATAGCTTGAACAAGAACAAGGTGAATTGGTTAGGTTAATTCACATACAAATATTTAGCACGTGAATATCCTGACGTGGGCTAATATTCCGCACACCTTAAGTCACTATGGCTACGCAGTCACTGGGCGTCTCATTTCTCGCTACAACTGCTCGTAGTTAGGCTGGATTATCTGAATAAGAAACTGTTCTTAGTGACTTGCCTGGTGAAATAACATTTATAAAAGTCTTCCACTCACACTTATCCTCTCCAGTCGCCTCTTCCAGTTTCCTCTTTTTGGCATTTTGCTATAAACAAAACAGGGGTATTTTGGTATGAGTTAATTTCCCAAATTTCCAAAGTTTCCAAACATCCACATATTAGCCATGATCAATATTACGTTTTCACGAGAAATCTCACCGCTTCAAGTCCATCGTGCAGATCAGAGATCAGAATAGGATCGGGCACAGTCAGGTTTATCTCGGAGTGGATCTCCTTCAGTTCACAGATGTTTATGATGGGGTCCTGTAAGAGAGAGAGACTAGAATTAACTAGAATGTGGACAGACAGACAACTACATGATGATAAAATGCACATTAAATAACACTCGTCTGTACCCAGCCTGCTTCGTACCTTGAGGAAGTGATCAAGTTCCAATAGCTTCTTGGGGAAGAAGTTGGCTACTAGGTCCTCTGCCTGAAAGTGATGCAAGCGGGTTAGTCTGTGCATTATCATCATGATCATCATCCTCATGAGCAACGTGTCCACAGTCCAGACAGTGTGTTCATACTTAAATATGCATGAGGAGTAAACAACTACGTACTTCTGACGTGATCCGCTCCCTAAACGCATCCACCTGCAAGAGACAAAAAACAAACGGGTTCAAATGTTCATGTTAATACTGTGAAGCACACACTCACACATCAGGAAACTATATTAAAACAGAAATAATTGAAATAATTGTAAATAATTCAACATTTGTGCAGAATGGCCAAGGCCGGTCAAGTCAAGTCTGCATACGGCGCCCCGCTAACTTACAGCCACAGCTTATTATTCCATATATATATATACACACAGTATATATATATGGTATATATGATATATTATATATATCATATATATATATATATAATATAATATATGATACATATTATATATTATATATATATGATGTATACATGATATATATGATATTTGATATATCATATAATATATATGATGTATATCATATATATCATATATATATCATATATATATAATCCGACGTGAAGCACCCCTGCTGATGAAGTGAATAGTGAAATAAACTGATTAAAATAAACAGTAATGTAGCAGCAGGTGGCTTTAAGGGGCTTTAAGCCACCCCCCATGTGTGGCTGGCGAGCCACCGTTAGCAGCTAGCCTCGGTGGAGCCACACAGACCACACAGCATGCTGCTATAATAAAAACGTGTCTTGACACATTAAGACACATTCTGGGTGGCTTCCCGCTCTCTACCTTCGTCTTCATCTCACTGTCCACCTTCAGCATAGACGACATCTTACGTGTGATCACGATTTCGCGCCCCTATCTCTATAAATATATTGACACACAACAATAGTGGCCACTTCGACATGAGACACTGTGGCTTTTGACTCCTGTCAGCCGCTTCAAAATGACGTCATCACGGCGCGACGTGCGAGACGACGATGACGGTGGGGGGGGTGTGGCGTTCCATAATAGTGTGGCGTGGGGTGGCACACCGCGCATGCGCGGCGAAGCTAAACGCGTCATCCCGACGGAGACGACGATGGGATGGGGGGGAGGGATGAGGGATAGGGGGGAGGGGTGGGGTGGGGCGTTCCATAACAGTGTGGTGGGGTGACACACTGCGCATGCGCGGCGAAGCTAAACGCGTCATCTCGACGTTTTTCTCCGACGCGGCAGCTGACGATGTAAACAAGAGGAGGACCAAGTTTATTAGTATTGTTGTTGTTGTTGATGTTATTATTATTATTATTATTAGCAAACATTATTATCGTTGGATAATTCGCTCAATCTCATGCCGACCGTCGCCTCGTCGTGAACACACAGCACGACGTAGCGCGACACGGCGGACCGGACTGGATCAGAGCGGACTGGACCGGAGTGGATCGGACCGGAGCGGATCGGACCGGACTGGAGCGGACTAGACTGGACCGGACCGGACCGGACCGCCGCCATCATGGGGCTCCCGGTGACCGTCAGAGTCAACTTCAGGGGGAACGTGAAGCGGCTGCTGGCGGCGCCGGAGCTCGACGAGCCGGACTGGGAGTCGGTGGACGCCTGGGTGAGCGGAGCGGAGCGGGTCTCTAGTGCGTCGCTACGCCGCTGACGCATTACGACGTTAACGCTGCGCTTTATATAGACTCCTGTGTGCGTACCGCTACGCATATGACGCATTACGACGTTGACGCTGCGCTACATATAAACTACTAGAATATAATAGAACTTTATTAATCCCGAAGGAAATTCTTGTGCCAGGTTACATAGCGATACAGTACAATACAACAATAGAGAAATACACAGAATAATACAAATGTGTGCGTAGCTCTACGCGCGTAGTTACGCCGCTGACGCATTACGACGTTAAGCTGCGCTTCCTAGGTGCAATACGTCCCCTAACCATTATTATTATTATTATTATTATCACAGCTGTATTACACTTAAATTATGCCAAATTGTTTTTGCCGTCTGAATACCTTATCTTACCTATATATTTGTATATTTTGACTGTACATTTGTAAATCTGTGTTTATTTTTATTATTCTGTGTATTTCTCTATTGTTTTATTGGACTGTATTGCTATGCAACCTGGCATAAGAGTTTCTTTCGGGATTAATAAAGTTCTATCTTATCTTATCTCTTATCTTGTCTTATATAAAGCGCAGCGTTAGCGTTCGCGTCTGCGTCTGCGTCCGGGTCTGCGTCGATCTGCGTCCGTGTCTGCGTCGGTCTGCGTCCGCTCACCGCTGGCGCAGTTCAGTAAAACGCGGAGGCCCCGTCCAAGGCCTCGTCGTCCTCCTCCTCCTCCTCCTCCTCACGTAAACAATGGAGCACCTGAAGGACATGTAATACACGGGATTCTATATCTTCTATAGATATGAAATATATCGATATTACAACACAATCGTGTATAAATACACGTGTCCATGTGACAGGAGGATTGAGATCCGTGGCGTTGTGTGGTCGTCGGTGGTGTTGTTGTTGTTGTTGTTTGTGAGATGTTGTTGTTGTTGTTGTTTCATAATGTTTGGTAACATGATGACGTGTGTTTCAGATTAAAGCGTCGTTCGGCATCAGCCACTTCCAAGTGAAATATTTTGACGAGGAGAACGAAGAGGTGAGATTATAAATACTCATGAATTCAATCTTATTACACACAAATGCAACGTGTGTGTGTTGTTGTCGTCATGCTGATTAGATCCTTATCTCTATCCGTCTGTTCTGCTATGTTGACTTATTTCATGATTCCTGCTCTCATTGAGGTTCATTCTTTTTTTAATTTTATTTACCTGACAGATTTGCATAAACAGCCAAGGTAAGGGAATACACGCCCGGTCGGTATGCTATAGCCACTATGTCTTCGTACTATACTATATAATAATAATACAGTCACAAGAGAGGCGATGTTCGTCAAAATCCCATTTCGTAGAGTGTAAAGTCGAGCTAAAATACATGTATGTATATGTTCTTGTGTGGTACAACGCACTATTGACATATACTGTAGTTAATCCATGGTAATTAACTGTTGAACAGCTCATAATTGTTTATTTTGACGTCCTTTTCTTTCCCGCAGAGGAATATGAAGAAGCGATCAAGGTATTGATATATCACGTCTAAGCGAGGCGTTTCTTCTAAACTGTTTTACATTAAATAATCCACAGAACCGTACAGGCACTTGTTTTGCATGCGGTAGACTAAACCATTAATACGGTACACAAACCGTTTCATGATTAAGCAATGTAAAATTTGAAAACTGTTACTAAACATACTAATATGTCAGATGTCAATTCAAGAGTGTACAGCTGGTGCCTGTCTGTCGACACATGACATACCAAGCCTGTGATCACGCCGTGAACACGCTCTGTGGAATGCCTGACGCGTTCCTCCCGTACATGCAGAGCGCCGAGAAGCAGGGGAACCAGTTACACATGAACGTCTACAAGATGAAGAGCCAGGCATGCGGCGGGGGACCCCTGAAGACCGAGGTGAAGGAGCTGAAGGGGGACATGAGGCCGGCGCCTCCCTACCCCTCCAGGGTCAAGACCGTGGACAAGGGCACGCAGGTCACCCCCGAGAGAGAGCCCGTAAGGAACCAGGAACCACAGGAACAACAATGATGATACACAAATCTGTGCTATTTCCTGGTCAGCGTATCACTGTGTTTCCCCACAGCGACAGCGAGGTTTTGTGTGCCAATCACACTTTTGTTTGTTTCGTTGTTTGTTTGTTTGTTGTTTTTATCAACACACAGGTGATCGCTAAAGACACAAAGGCAAGCAAACCGGAAGATGAGCCACCCCCGGTCTGGTTCCGGTCGTACATGGAGAAGGTAAGGATTTATTCTTTTCTACTCTTCTAACAAATTATTTTGCGTTCTTATAATGCTATGCTCCATGTACCTCGGAAGTCAGAGCTGGGAATGACGTCACACCCGAGTTGACCACATTCCAGTTAATAACGGATTGCGCGGCATTTTGCGCATACAAACACCGTAGCAACATGTCCACAGATGGAAGTTGGACAGTACTGTGTGTACGACTGATTTAACGAGACACGAATAGACAGAAGTGTGAAAAAAACAGTAGCTTACTACAGCTTTCACTGCCTGTTGATGCACGGAGCAGCCATCTTGGATTTCGAAGTCGGGGTTGTGAGATTCTTCCGACTTTCCATGTCAGATATCCGACTTCAGGGGCTTCCAGTTGCAATTTCCGACTGGGTACTCGAAAATTCCGACTTCTGAGTATGACTGGAACGCACCATAATTCCCCGTCTGCCTGTGCAATAACCCGCACTCTCTCTCCCGTTGCAGTTTAAGGATGAGGTGGTCAAGGAGGTGGTGGAGAGGATGTGCAACGACTTCTCGGGCCAGTGCTGCACCCACAAAGCCCCGGGCGAGGAGCCGGCGGTGCAGGGTGCCAGCGGAGGGGGCGTCCCGGCGTTGGCGTTGGCGGTGGTGGTGCCCAGAGCAGCGCCACCGCCGCCTGCCGCCCCCAACAGCTCCCTGGGCTACACGCCCAACTGCAGCAGCTGCAACAAACTCACCTCTGAGGGGGCATACAAGTGCAGGTAGGCCCACACACCACCACAGTACTTTACTTTAGATTGTCTTGGTACCCTCTCTGGTTGTTTCTGATCATATTATTCTTTACTGTCTCGCCTGTTTGCCGTGCTAGCGTGTGCCCGTCCTACATCCTGTGTGAGCTGTGCAGACACAGCCACGACCCCAGCCACAGCCTGGTGAGGACCAAGACCCCCCTGTCCATCCCTGAGCACGGCATGTCTGGAGAGCTGAGGTACGCCACCACACCGTCTGTCTCTTATAATAAGTGATCACTGTTAATATGATGATGGGAAGGGAGATAAGGTGATGTGACATTTGTTGGGCTCTGTACCAACCAAACAAACATGTTTTCTTACGTCTGGAGAAACTACAGTATTTCATTTTCAGCTTTATTGCCTTAGTTATAATATATAAATTCAAAAAGATGCAAAAAATATATGGTAAAAAATATTGAAAAATCAGCAATTAAAAGTTGCAATTTAAAGAAAATGAAGTTTTATCGCCCAACTCTTCTTCAGTGGTGGGCACCTTACTACATTTTTTGCACCACCTGTCATAGTTTTTATTGTACTTATTATGTATTTACTTACTATACTTTTTTTGTACTTACTTATTTGTTTAGAATTTATGCTTAGCAATAATACTGCGGAAGTGAACGGGGAGTAAGCATTCCATTGTACTTGTTACACATGGCAATAAAGAATCATGAATCTTGAATCCATCCATCCTCACCGCGTGTACTTTGCTTGTGCGTCATCACCACGTGTACTCGGCGTGTGCTTGTCAGGTTTCCGCGGCGCGGCGACCGCACGGTGCGCAAGGCGGAGCGCCAGCGGCTCAAGGCGGAGCGGAGGCAGCTCCGAGCCGAGGTCAAGGAGATCAAGAAGAAGCTCCGCGTGGAGAAGCGCTCGCTGCAGTGGAGCGGGCCCTCCGCCGCCGCCGCCGGCAGCAGCAGGCCCGCCCTCACAAACATGGCATCCGCCTCCACCCAGGCCCCGCCTCCCCTGCCCCCACCTACCGCTGCGTCAGACCCAGCAGCAGCCTCAGCCTCAGGTTCGGCCCCAGCCCAACAAGGCCCCGTCATCCTAGCGGCCCCGGTCCTCGATCCCCCGGCCTCCAGTCCAGAGTAAGCCCCGCCCGCCCCCCCGGAAGTGTGTCCGACCGTGCTGGGTGCTTTTCTAGGGCCTCCGCATGGATGCAAAAAAAATACAAAAAAAAAAATCTTTTCCTTTTTTTTTTTTTGTTCTTTTTCCAAGAAAAACTAAAATCAAAACTATGGCATCTTTTGTAATGTAGTCTTTATGAGTGTGTCTCTGGCTTCTCTGGTGGTGGAAAGTTTCTGGAACTACCTCACAGTGTGAAAGCTGCTGCTGCTGCTGGTGCTGCTTCATAGATTTTCAAAAAAAAAAGCAAACTAAAACAAAACAAACACACAAACAAACAAACAAAATCAACAGAAATCTTTTTGGGGATCCTGCGAGGGGTTCGCCAGGATCAGGGCTGTTTTCACTCCGTGCTCTGTACACTTGAAACCAGGGGTCCCGGGGTCTCGCACACGTCCTTGGTGCCCACTATGGCCGCCTTGTTTCTGGATGAAAATCTGCCGGACGGCACGCGTCTGGAACCCGGCACCAAGTTCATCAAGTACTGGAAGATGAGGAACTCTGGCACGATCGGCTGGACCGCTGAGACCAAGGTACCCCGCCCCCGCCCTCCTCCTCTTCCTCCTGCTCCTCGCTAGAAGGACGAGCCGTGCCACGCCCATCTCTCTCTCTCTCTCTCTGCTCCTCTTCTCCTCCTCCTCCTCCTTTTTCTCCTTCTTCTCCTCCTCAGCCCATCGCTTCCCTGACATCGCTTGCAAACACATCGACTAACGCCAGACGTGGCTCCTCCCACCACCCTACTTTAACACCTACCTCCTCTGACCTCTGACCTCTTCTCCTGTTCCAACGCTGGGTTTTCCTTCTCTTCTAGAACGTGTGAATTAATGACATACCTTTGTGCCTTTTTTTAAGTGTGTGTGTGTGTGTGTGTGTGTGATATACTGTACACTGTGTGGAGTGTGTGTGTGGTTGGTTGGTGGCTGATTGAAGCAGCCTCACCTGGTGCTAGCATGCTGAGTGTGTGTGGCGTGTGTGTGGCTGGTTTAACCTGTGACCCTTGATTAGCCACTGCACCTCAGGTGTGCAGTGCAAGGGTTGGCTCACCTGAGTCGAATTAGCCGAATTAGACTTGGGCCAGGTGAGGCTGCTTAAACCAACCACGAAACACACACCAAGCACACGCCACAATATTAGACAACATGCTGTACATATTTTTGTATGTCTGCCTTTCATGCGGCCATGGGCATCGATAAGTTTCCATGGTTACATGTCTTCTTTGTCCCGTGGGCACATGTATGCCTATTGTGTGTGTGTGTGTGTGTGTGTGTGTGTGTGTGTGTGTGTGTGTGTGTGTGTGTGTGTGTGTGTGTGTGTGTGTGTGTGTGTGTGTGTGTGTGTGTGTGTGTGTGTGTGTGTGTGTGTGTGTGTCCAGCTGAAGTTCATGTGGGGTAACCTGGGCCTGGCGTCGGAGGAGAAGCGCGAGGTGGCCGTGCCCCTGCTGCAGCCCGGCCAGGTGGGCGTGGTCAGCGTGGCGTTCGTCGCCCCGGTGATGGACGGCACGTACACGTCGCACTGGCGCCTGGCGCACTGCGGCGCGCAGTTCGGCCCGCGCGTCTGGTGCAGCATCGTGGTCGCCCCCGGGAACGGCCGCGGCACGCTCTGCCACAAGAGCAAGAGGCCGGTGCGTCCACCGCCCGCCTGCCCCCTAAGGCCTCTGGATGCTTCTTCTGGAATGCGTCGGAAACCGTCCGAAATTGTCATGTGACTCAAATTGTCATTGTGACGAAATGACATCACAAAGTGGGAGTGTCCACCTATAGATGTATGCTGACTAGCTCATCAGACTACCAGCCTACCCACCCAGTAGGACTGTACCAACTCGGCAAACTGATCTAGTCGGCATACATCTAGGTGGACACTTGTGATGTCACTTCGTCACAATGACAACTTTAGTCTTGTGACAATGCTGAAATGGCTTGTAATGGCTAACCGTGCTCACACCTGGTGGTATAATAGGGCCCCTTTAAGGAGAAATCGAATGCCATAACAAATGGTCTTTTGTGTTTAGTAATATACACCGCGTTAACAATTAATGTTGCCATATTATGTTACACACGCCTTCAGATAGCAATGAATGAATACAAGATAGTGACTATCTATCTAGCGGTGCTGGCACGGTCACGCTAACCGTATCCCTCCTCCTCCATTCAGAAGGAGAGCAGGAGAGGCGATGGCTCCGGGGACATGGAACCCGATATGTCTGTTGACCTGAGCAACAGGGACTACTATTTCCCCTCCGTGGACCTGCTGACTGCGCAGGTACACTCCAACACTCCATTCCGGGTTTTTTTTCCCCCTAAGCCGCTCCGGTGGGACGTGCGCTCCGGTGTCTCCGGGGTTTGTTAACACGGGCGGACACTGTAGATGTCACCAACAAACGTGTATTCTGTTTCACAGGACTTGCTGTCCTTTGAGCTGCTGGACATAAACATCGTGCAGGAGCTGGAGACGGTTCCCAACAACACTCCCGTCGGTGAGGCGTCCCGCCGTACCACAGCCGTTTAAATGTCCCCATGACGACACGGTTAGCGCTCTCCCGCCAACGATCGGCCGTCGTCTAATGTCGTCTTTTTTCCTCTCTCTGTGTGTGTGTGTGTGTGTGTGTGTGTGTGTGTGTGTGTGTGTGTGTGTGTGTGTGTGTGTGTGTGTGTGTGTGTGTGTGTGTGTGTGTGTGTGTGTGTGTGTGTGTGTGTGTGTGTGTGTGTGTGCGCGTGTGTGTCAGACCTGACCCCGTGCATGTCACCGTTGCCCCAGGATCCGCCGGCGGTGTCGGAGCGGGCCGGCCCTGCCCAGATGAAGAACGCCCAGGTGGCAGAGCTCAAGAGCTGCTTCTGTACGTGGCGACGATCATCACGATGTTGAATTAACGTTAAATGATAAAGCGGATTAGTGTATATGTGGTTCAAGCGAGGACTTCTCCTTTTAGGGTTTAGGGAAGTTTATGGTGACTATAAATAGTTTATTATGATAATGAATGAAATCGTCCCACACCCTTGTTGTCGCTCGGCGGGGAACAGTGAAACCTGGCGACGTGTCCTCGGAGCCCCCGGCCCCCGAGGACGAGCGGGAGGAGGAGATCAGCGGCGCCCAGTTCCTCTGCGAGACCCTCATCCGCTCCCTCACGCTGGAGGAGGCCCCCGACCAGAAGCCCCCGCGCAGGGGCCCGCGCGCCACCCGAAGGCCACTGGGTAAGCGCTGAGGGAAACCGCCATTCATAACCCGAGCAAAACGTTTTGTGTTTTCAGTGTTGCCTCACGCGCGTTCTTTGCCCGTCTTTGCCGCTCCAGTGTTCCGCGCTGTATCCCGGGACGCCGGCTTCCGCTTGGAGAGGAAGATGGAGGCGGCGTCGGCGGAGAAACCTCTCGGATCGACCGCCGCGGACATGGACGCCTTTCGGGTGGAGATCCCGGCTCCGCCTCCGTACCCGGGGCGCCCCCACGCCAAGCTGAGGGCGGAGACCGAAGCAGGTGGGAGTCCCTTCACTACTGTCCTTCATAACATTAATCTAATCTAATCTCATCTGTTGTAATCCTTTTATTTGGTTTTATTTCTCTGGCTATCAGAGGGTCTATTGGCAGCGATCGAAGCCCCACTCGCAATCCACCCGCAGACGATAAGAGCGGAGGAGGTGGAGGTGGGGGAGGAGGTGGGCGTGGAGGTGGGCGTGGAGGTGGGCGTCGCCACGGAGGATGCAAAGGAGGCGAACGAACGGAGCGAGGAGGACGACGAGGACTGGGACGAGGTGTGTGTGTGTGTCTGCGTGCGTGTGTGCGTGCGTGCGTGTGTGTTTGCGTGTGTGTGTGTCTCGGTTTGTTTTCCTTGTGAGCAACTGATTGGTTGGGTAAGATTACACCAACGTAGGGTTGGGTAGCTAAGAGATTATTTCTATTGTATTCCCTAATCCTGATCTATCGCCTGGGATTAATAAAGTGCACGTTATCTCAATCCAGTCAAGAAAACAAGTCTGTTCCTAATTTATCTTTTATTATTTAACACGTAAATCCGTGCTAGATCTGCTGTATACTGTGTATTAAATGAAATCAACGTAATCAGACTGCGGTGATCTCTCGTGTCTCCGTCAGGTGAGCAGTCAGGGCTCCTCAGCCTCCTCCTGTGACGATTACATCATCGTCCTGCCCGACTGCTTCGACACCACCCGCCCGCTGGGAGACTCCATGTACAGCTCCACCCACCAGCGGCCCCAGGAGCTGCCGGAGGGGGAGGAGGAGCAGCCGGAGGAGGAGGAGGAGGAGGAGGAGGAGGAGGACGAGGAAGAAGAGGAGGAGGAGGAAGAAGAAGAAGAAGAGGAGGAGGAGGAACAGGAGGAGGAGGAGGAGGAGGAGGAGGATGACGATGAGTCCAACGCGATGGAGAGTGTGTTTTTCCCGCCCGCGCCCCCCTCGCCCGTCACGGTGCGCCACCCGCCCGCCGCCCACGGCAGCGTCGTCAACCAGCTGCTGTGCGCCTCGCAGACGCTGGACGCCGTCACCCTCACGCCAGAGGTGGTCACGCCTACCCCGCCGGCTCCTCCGCCGACCCCGACCCCACCGCAACCTCCGGCAGCGGCACCGGTGCCCGTGCCTCCGCCCACTCTCTACTCCCCCAGGTTGGTGAAATTGATTGATGATTGATGAATGAATTGGAGTCTGTGGCTGGCGGAGAACGGTGGAGAGAGCCTCGCTAACCGGTTGTTCACTCGTCCACCACTGCTGCTGCAGGTCGGAGGCGCTGTACCTGGCGGAGGAGTGCACCCCGCCGGACTGTGACCCCTACGAGCCTCGCCAGCCGGGCATCCACCTCAATAGTGAGTCCGCCGCGTGGCGTCGTCGCGTGACGTCATCGCCGTCACCGCACGACCTCATCAGCAGCCCCGATAGGGAACAAGTTTTAGTTGTAGACGTTTCTAGGGCTGCACGATTATGGCCAAAATGATAATCACGATTATTTTGATCAATATTGAGATCACGATTAATTATCACGATTATTTGTTGATTTTAACCAAAACAAGTTTTATTGTCACATAGGCTCGTTATAACTGCTTTCACATCCATATGGTGCTACATTCCTGCTAATGTACAATTATGTGCATCAAAATAAAATAGGTCCTCTTATTCACCCAAAATTCAGTGCATCTCCTTAAAGAATAAATAAAAATAAATAAAACAATAAAGAAAATGTAACAAAACGTCAACGGGGCACTATTTTACATTTTACATTGTGTAAATATATTTTAGGATGCAAAATATAAACTTGCATTGTACCTGCATAATGGATGTGAATAAAACTCAAAATATACAATCAATAAAAAAACAAAAACAAAAATTGTTTATCCAGAGTGTTGACCAAGAATTTGAAGCCTTTGTTTGTCACCGTGTTTATTGGACACGTCTTTGGCCAAATAAAATGTGACTGCATTCGTTATTTCACTGTGTCTTTGGGAGCTGGATGGGTATGGTGATGCGCTAAAGAGGCTCGCTTCGATGGAAGCCTGAGTCGATGTTTTGGGATGATTGGTCTTTGCAACGCATTTCTTGGCTCTCATACATTCATCGTATTGAACTTTGTGGTGGGTTTTTAAGTTGTTAAAGAGGTTTGTTGTGTTACTTTGTGGCGCCAACTACCCTGGAAATCCAGAGTTCTCGCGAGAGCACAATTAGAATTTGCTCAGCGAGTACTCTGGTAACGAGTAACATGCTCATTAGCTATTCCTGTTGTTTCGAACATCAACCAATCACATCGGTGTATCTGATATAGGCGGGCCAGAGGCGGGCTAAACAGATGACGTCAGCGCTGCGACGGAATCAGTCCGGAATCAGTCAGTAAACATTGTCAGATGGCTATCGAAAATGTTGACTGAGTATCTGTACAAACTAGGGATGCACCGATACCACTTTTTTTCAGACCGAGTACAAGTACAAGTACTTACATTTGGGTACTTGCCGATACCGAATACCGATACGAGTACTTAATAAAACCATTACAGTTCTAATGACTTTGAAAACATGTTATTTTTGTCTGGAGGGGGGGTGCTCACGTTTAATTCGGCAGTTAAATGGGGGGGTGCCCGTTCGCGGTTCTGATGGGGGGGGGGGTGCTTCTGTTAATTCGCGGTTCTGATGGGGGGGGGGGTGCTCCGTTAATTCGGCGGTTCTGATGGGGGGGGGGTGCTCCGTTAATTCGGGGTTCTGATGGGGGGGGGGGGGGGGGGGTGCTCTGTTAATTTGCGGTTCTGATGGGGGGGGGGTGCTCTGTTAATTCGCGGTTCTGATGGGGGGGGGGGGGTGCTCTGTTAATTTGCGGTTCTGATGGGGGGGGGGGTGCTCCATTAATTCGTGGTTCTGATGGGGGGGGGGGGGGGGGGGGGGGGTGCTCCGTTAATTGTCCCCAGCGTCCCCACTAAATTCTACACCCATGCGCAGTTGCTATTAAACATCCATAAACGACAACTCGGTTGCATCTCTTTATTTCAATATTCCTTGGCTAAGAATATTACAAGGTTAACGTTGCGTTGCCAAAGTGGTATCTCCGTGGTATTTCCATTAGACTACATTTACGTCTCTCTGTCAAACTGTTCCCCAAAACAAACTTGTTTCCGTCCTCTGGATACGTCACCCCGTGTATTCTTCTGATTGGTCGTAGTGTTATCCAATTGCGTGCAGTGATATTTTCAAACGCATTCTTGGTGCCGCCCCTCGAGTTGGGCCATTTTCATTGATCATTACCAGACCTACAGCTTTCTAGATGTAGGTCTGGATTTCCAGGCTAGGCGCCAACACAACTTTATGGCACTCTTTGCATATGACCTGTTCTTGTTTTGTGTCACTTGCCTTGAACCCGAAATGCTTCCACACAATGGATGACGATCCGATTCTCGGGACAAGCCCCTCGGCCTCGCCCTCTGCTACGTTAGACATTTTTTTGTTTTCTTTGTGAAGATAGTTTATCACCTTCTGACCGGCGACTGCTATGTTATGGAGCTTTCCCTACGTTAGCTGCTACTCTGTCCTCAGTGGCTGTCGATTGTCGACTAGAAACTAAGCTGCGTGGTGGTGCAGGGAACAACTCTGATTGGCTCATGAAGGCACGTGATCAGACAGTGGTTTACGGAGCGTCAGAGGCTTAAAGAGAGAGTGTTTTCTTTATCATTCTGAGGAGCGCTAGATTGGCTTTGCAAAAAAAAAAAAATAATAACCTTTGATACGGAGTGTTCTATGAACAGAATGATGCATTTTAAATATCGCTCAATCACACGAATTTGATCGTGGGAAGCAAAAATCGTGATTGTGATTAAAATTCGATTAATTGTGCAGCCGTAGACGTTTCCCCTAAAACGTGCTTGATACAGATACAGGTCATCCAGGAGCAGGTACGGGGTCGGGCGTCGAACCCGGTACCTTTCTTAGCTGGGAGTCTAAGCCAGATACCTCTCACAGGACATGAACACGCGTTGGAACAGAGTGTTCCCTGTGTCACGGTGGGGCAACACCGCTCTGCTATTGAGGAACTAAACACTTTGTTTTGGCCAAAGAGGAAATAGGTTTTGCGGTGTTGGTACGGAGAGAGGAAGCAGACCTGGGCACGCCAGGCCCACAGGTTTGGCTTAGGATCGGTCGAGTCGGCGCAAAAAACGCCGAATGATCGTGTAGGGATATTTGCGAAATGTGTTGTGTCTGTGTACTGTGTGTGTGTTGGTGTGTGTGTGTGTGTGGTGTGTGTGTGTGGGTGTGTGTGTGTGGTGTGTGTGTGTGTGTGTGTGTGTGTGTGTGTGTGTGTGTGTGTGTGTGTGTGGTGTGGGTGTTTTGTGCACTTGTGTGCAAACGGACTCACAAGTTCCGCGTGTGTAACATGCAATCGCCAGTGTGATAGGTCGGTCGCCGCGGTGGCAATGAGCCTGCTAGTTGCCGTGGCGACGGGAAACCACAACAACCACCTCCAAGCATGCAACTTCACACCTTACGCTGAGCACCTCCTCGCTGACGGCGTTGTTTGTTTTATTGTTTTCTTTTCTCGAGGACATAGCCATTTTATTGCCAGGGTTCGTCTCCCCAACACCACACCACCCGAGACGATTGGTTTAAAGAAATACAAACAAGACTTTCCTCTAGACCAGAGTAGTAATGCGCGATATAAACGATAAAAAATGGCCTACGATAGTTTTTAATTCTATCGCTCTATCGCGATAACGCATGTTGATGATGCAATCCAGGGACGTGCGGTCAGGGGAGGCAGAGCCTCACCTGTCATACTCCAATGAAAATAGCTGTTATGAAAAGTAAAAAATAAAATA
Organism: Coryphaenoides rupestris; assembly: GCA_002895965.2. Classification (NCBI taxonomy): domain Eukaryota; kingdom Metazoa; phylum Chordata; class Actinopteri; order Gadiformes; family Macrouridae; genus Coryphaenoides; species Coryphaenoides rupestris. The sequence continues at coordinate 68,149 of PIJE02001187.1, read as the reverse complement.
ATATAAAATAAATATTTTCGATTTTTCCACTGGTCTGTGTTATAAATGTAATTTGTATATGATTTGAATAATTTTTTATAGTCAAAATCGCCAAATTTGCGGAGCTCCGCTGCAAATACAGGGAGAGACGAGAGGTGAGGCAGCGACGAGCTCAGCCTCCCCTCTGATTGCGCAACCCCTCAGTGGATGGAGCGCGAGCAAGAAGCGCGTGCCCGTTACTGTCTCTAGTTTCTGTATGTCGCCAATGTTGACCTTCATTACATGTCCTCGCCTTCCATAGTCGATGAAAAAGCTGCACTGCAATGAAAAAGCACCAGGGGAGGAGCTATCACGTCTGCCTCACTGAGGGGGGCGTGTCTTGAGGCCACGTAATTGATGCTCTCCCTCCACTTAACGTTACTTCAAGCTAGCAAACTGAATGAGTATGAATAGCGGAACTGCATTCGCCTATAAAACGTGAATCGAATACGTACCTGTATGCGTGTGTTGTAAAGAACGCTGATATGAAATATGAAACATACGGTCGCCTAACCAGTAATCATTGTGCAACCTGCCAATTGAATGGTGAATTTAAGCTACCTCTATCGGGTTCATATGTGTGTAACTCTGGCTCTGATACTAGCCAGTGCCTCTCCAGCCATTGACCTCACCGCACGTCACTGATGCAATCTACCTGTGACCCGCGACATTTAGAGCCACGAGCTTCGATCGTCATCTGTAGTTATTACACAGAAGAATTTTCTTTGCCTAATACTGAAAGTATTTTCAGTAAAGTGTCTGTTCCTTAAAAAGACACCAGTTTTTTATGTATCTGCAACATTATGTTTACAGTTTACTGTGTGATTACAGTTTTGCACAATAAATGTTGTATGTCTACATACTATGTTTCTTTCTTTCTTTTTTTAAATACATTTAGCAGTTTGGCTTTCCTTAGGGTCTATGTAACCTGTTCTGAAATGGTTCTATTATAATTTATATATCGTGATATGTATCGTTATCGCAAGAGGCTGCAATGTATATCGCAATATGGATTTTAGGCCATATCGCCCATCCCTAGACCAGAGTGATAATGGTTTCAGCCAGACCTTTCTGCAGCAGTCACAGCGCTAACACTAAGTGTGTGTGTGGCTTCGTCTGTATGAATGGTATGTGCACGCTAATGTCCACATGCCAGCATCAATCTTTTCCTTCTCTCTGTGTTCTTCCAGTTTCTTCTGGTCTATCCAGATCCGCAGGCTCCGCCTCCAGTGCCTTCGAGACGTACAACCCGAGACCCAGCAACGCTCTGCAGCCCAGGTGAGACGAGACCGCAGAAACGCAACACCTCGAGCGTTCACAACAACGGGCTTCTCTCGGTTATCGAGCTCTTAGGAGCCCGGTAACCCACACTTTTATCCAAAACGCTTCACAGTATTGTCTCACATTCACCCATTCATACACCAACGGCGGTGCCAACCATGCAAGGTAACAACCAACACGTCAGGAGCAGTTAGGGTTAGGTGGTGTCTTGCTCAGGGACACCTCCACACTTAGCTAGGAGGAGCAGGTAGGGTTAGGTGGTGTCTTGCTCAGGGACACCTCCACACTTAGCTAGGAGGAGCAGGTAGGGTTAGGTGGTGTCTTGCTCAGGGACACCTCCACACTTAGCTAGGAGGAGCAGGTAGGGTTAGGTGGTGTCTTGCTCAGGGACACCTCCACACTTAGCTAGGAGGGGGAGGAGCCCGGGGGATCGAACCAGCAACCTTCCTGTTGCCAGACAACCGCTCTTATACCTCCTGAGCTACTGCCGCCCCCAAAGAGGACATCAGACTGAAAAGTAATGTGACAATGTGATGTTCACACAACGCCGACCATGTGACGTCTGGACATGTGACATGTGTTTGTTTGGGGACACTGTTCGCGAGTTAGACTCTAGATGTGTCATGTGTGTCGACATGTGGGTCCAGTTCCCCTGTGAGCTCATGGTTGCATCACTTTTGTGCTCTCTCTCTCTCTCTCTCTCTGCAGGGCCCAGGGAGGCATCACAGAAGGACTGGTCAAGGGAGCGCTGTCTGTGGCCGCGTCCGCCTATAAAGCGCTCTTCACGGGGCCAAACTGCACCGTTCAGGTACCCCCCTGGACCTTTTCACTTTAACCCAGGGGTGTCAAACATGCAGCCCGGGGGCTGGATGCGGCCCGCGAGCCGATCCTATCTGGCCCCTGATTTCTTCTTGCGTTGTGAATCATACCAAAAGTATTTTGTTGGTCTGCCTCCCCGCTAAGTAGCATTTGGTGTGTCCCCTCCCCCCCAGCGAGGTGTGGACCCCGCGGCTGCCCGCCAGGACCCCTCCATGATGGCCATGCTGCTGGAGATGGGCTTCAGGGACCTGCAGCTCAACCAGCGGCTGCTGAAGAAGCACGGCTACAGCCTGCTGCACACCGTCAACGAGCTGGTGCAGATGGCCGAGGAGAGCCAGGGCGGCCAGCAGGGGGCGGTCACCGTCCGCGCCGCTGCCCCCGCCGCACTGGCCTACCCGCCACCGCCACCGGCCATGCTGCTGAGGGGCGAGGAGGACCAGGCCTAGGTGTGGGGGGGCCCTAGGTGTGGCCCTAGGTGTGGCCCTAGGTGTGGGGGGGAGGGGGGACTATGGAAGTGACTTGGAAACTGAATTATAGAGAGAGAGAGTGAGAGTTCTGGAACCGCCCCCTTTTTGCCGCCTGGCTGCTGGAAATTCACAGAAGAAAAAGAAGAAGAAAATATTGCAATTTATTTGAAGTCTAGGGAAACGTGCAACTACTAACGGAACAGATTATCGAGATTTAAAATTAAGTATTCGTGACTCAATGGAAACTGTAAACAGAAGCAATATTTTTCCAGTTCGCTGTTGAGATATACAGTATATAGAGAGGGTTGAAAAGGTTTTGAGTCAAGCCTCAAAGTTTGAGAGGTTTGCCGGTAATATATCCTAATAATTATACACTAATAGATGCAGTAAGTGATTGGGTAGATGGTGTGTATTCTTTCGCAATCTTAACTCTTGAAATTATTTGTTTGCATTTCGACTCAAAAGCGAACAACGACAATTTCTTTTAGCCGGAGGTCAAGGCTAGTTTTGACTCGGATAGGAGGTAACATTTAAAAAAATTGCATATATATTTAAAAGTCAGTGCTATTTTAAAGCGAGATTAATCGTATTTCGGCGCTTAAGGGCCGCTATGTAAACACAGCAACAACCTAAGCTTGAGAACCCCCCCCCTACCCGACGTATCCCCCTGTCTGCCGCCATCGTAGTGAACCTGCCCCGACAACGCAGTCCTTCTTAGTTTCCGTTCCCCCGGGAGTATCAGAGTACTGTTTAACTTTAGACGTTGACATGTGGAATGTATCACAAAACTTGTCCCCGAGAAACAGACTCTCTGTTTTAGACGCCATCCTTTTTCTACGGCTTTATAGGACGCGCCTGCATGACGGGCAAACGGCTTACAGAAGAGTAGCGGCCTCGTCGACGCGGTCTTAGCAGCACAGCTCACGTTCAGGGCGGGGGGGGGGAAAAAAAACCACACAAAATGTCTCCCCGCTTTGCGCGTCATCGTTTACCATTTACCGAACGCCGACCCCCGACCCGCGACCCGCATCCTCACGGCCGACCAGAAAACGGCCAGAAGAAAAAAAATACACGTCAAATATCTCCTCGTTCATGGCACATTCCTGTCTCTCTCTCTCTCTCTGACGAGACACACCGTGTTTTAATTTTATTATTGTGTTTTACGATCTCCATGACTCTTCTTTCAGTGATTTATCGTTTGATTGCGTTCTGTGATTCTACATCATTATGTGACGCGAGCACATGTTATGGATTTCAATGAACATTCTATGCTTCCTGTGTGCCTGTGTGTGTGTGTGTGTGTGTGTGTGTGTGCGTGTGCGTACGTACGTGTGTGCACCCACACACTATCGTTTACTTTAAAAGTACTTGTTTTGTTTGGGAGCATATTGTGTTACCATAGTTAAGAGTTCATGCTGTGAGATTGTGAGATGAAGCTTCGCTGAATATTCCTGCTGTGCTTGTAAAGTGGCTCAAACCTGTCATAAAGTTTATACATACTCAGCTACTGCCAATCTGCCAATAAACTCTTTGCACAACACCCTGCACGACCGGTTCTTATATTTGTCAATTCTCTGTGTGTCCCGCTGGCGTTGAGTCCTACTAGGAATAAGATAAGATCAGTGGACATAATGTGGACATTTCAAGTTTATCGGCATACTGTGTTACAATACTCAGAACACCAGTGATGACACTATCTTTCATAAGGGTGGACGTAACGGAGTACATTAACTTAAGTACTGGACTCAAGTACAAATCTGAGGTACTTTAAGTAGAAGTAGGCTCCCTCAAATGTATGCTCAAAGTAAAGTTCACTGAGTATTTCCATTCTCTGCCACTTTATACATCTCAGGGGCAAATAATGTACTATTTTACTCCATTACATTTATCTGACAGCTTTAGTTAGTTACTTTGTGGATTAACATGAACAACACAAAATATAATGAATAAATACATGATATTTTTCTTGATTGATCAGCAGTAGCCTATGTTAAGTAATATATATAACATATAGATATATTAAAATGAATGCATCAATAATTACAATCCAATACTATATCATTATATACTATAACAATAATATATATCATGAGTTTGCATAATGAGTCTGAAGTAGGAAGTGGTGCCTCAGCTCCTCCTCCTCCTCAGCTCCTCCTCCTCCCAGCAGGAGGCGAAGGGGAGGTGACACACATGTAGGTGTGTGTGTGTGTGACCGTCTAGGGTCAAAGGTCTCTCTCTGTGTGTGTGTGTGATGGGACCATGAGCTGCATGTCTCATCATCTGATCAGAGACAAGCTGCTCCACGTTGTCGGATTAAAGGCGTCGGACGGTAAGTGCGCACAAGACTTTAGACTTACCGTAATGTCGGACGTAGGGCGACATTAGAGTTACCGTAACGTCGGACGCAGGGAGACTTTAGAGTTACCGTAACGTCGGACGTAGGGAGACTTTAGAGTTACCGTAACGTCGGACGTAGGGAGACTTTAGAGTTACCGCAATGTCGGACGTAGGGAGACTCCAGAGTTACCGTAACGTCGGACGCAGGGAGACTTTAGAGTTACCGTAATGTCGGACGCAGGGAGACTTTAGAGTTACCGCAATGTCGGACGCAGGGATACTTTAGAGTTACCGTAACGTCGGACGCAGGGATACTTTAGAGTTACCGTAACGTCGGATGCAGGGAGACTTTAGAGTTACCGTAACGTCGGACGTAGGGAGACTCCAGAGTTACCGTAATGTCGGACGTAGGGAGACTCCAGAGTTACCGTAACGTCGGACGTAGGGCGACATTAGAGTTACCGTAATGTCGGACGTAGGGCGACTTCAGAGTTACCGTAACGTCGGACGGCAAGTGCACACAAGACTTTAGAGTTACCGTAATGACGGACGTAAGGAGACTCCAGAGTTACCCTCATGTCGGACGTAGGGAGACTCCAGAGTTACCGTAATGTCGGACGTAGGGCGACCACAGTGATTATGAATCTTTAAGTTTCGATACTTTCATAGTTATCAAATATCACGCAGTTAAAATGTAAAATAGCTTTCCACGTTGGCCTATCGGCTACTTTATCGATTATCGAATCCTTGTTTTGTTTTTTTTTGTTTTGGGGCCCCACGTCCGCAGGCCCTATAATTGGTTAATTATGATCTCTTTTAGCACAGTAATTTAGTACAAATAGAGATGTGCGTTGGAGCTACTCGGAGAAAGCATTTAAAATTCTAATCCATTGGCTTCATTATCTGTCTGCTGGTGTTGACAGCTGTCAGTCACTCTGCAGGCAGTCAGACAGCCTGGTCATGGGTCTGTGACGTCACAAGCCGGGGTGGTGCATCAGTAGGGGGTCTAATCAGTAGGGGGTCTAACCAGGAGGGGGTCTAATCAATAGGGCGGTCTAATCAGTGATCATCCATCAGGTACTGGTGGAGTCCCCTCAGACCCCATGGAGGAGAAGGGCCAGCTGGGGGCCAGCCCGTCCCCCCCGCACTACGGGAGCCTCCGGGGCCCCACGGCCAACACCTGCCCCACCTGCCGGGGGACCGGACGCATCCCCAGAGGTAAGGGGTCAGGGGTTGTCGTGGATTTTACCAATACCAATAAAATCCACGACAGGGTCAGGGGTTGCATAACATGCAGGTGTGTTGTGTTTTTAATAATAATGAACATAAATGTGTTTGTTTGTTGGCAGTATTGTTGATGCATGGCACACTAGAATACAATAATAGCCCGAATGATCACAAAAATATACAGTATGTTGACAAGACGGTTTACTTCCAAAGACCAATTATGAATGGTGCTGAAATCAGATGACCTCCTTGTAGACTATAGATATCTGAGATAGAAATGTATAATGTATCGGTCGACAAATGATTCATATTCAAATACCTCGATAGGGTTATCAAACCTGTATCATAACCTGAACATGCTAACATGAACCAAGAGGTGAATGTTGGTAGATTGTGCGCGGTCTTGTTATGGTGCATGGTTTAAAGTCGTCCTTTTTGTGGTAATATCCGTCTCTGCTGAAAGGGAAGTCAAACAATTTAAGGGAGACATATTGTTCATCAACTCTGCAGTGTGTGGAGTGTGTGGTGTTCTGCAGCCATGTCAGCACCTTGACTTTTGCAGAAACAGAACTGAGATTCTTCTTAATTCAGATCTTCCCCTTCTTCCGCAGGACATGAGGACATGCTGGTGGCTGTGATACCGTGCAATGATGTTAGGCTGAAGCCCAGACGCACGTAAGCAATGTGCTGGTGTCTTTCTGTTTTCTTTCTGTTTGTCTTCCCTATGTTATGTCATTTTTGTGTTTTACGTTTGTGTTTTGTCATTTAAAATGCATGTAAGTGAGGATATTTGCATGCGTCTGCAGGCAAATTGTCTCATGTGTGTCTGGGGGGGGACATTTCAAATGGAATCGGTAAAGTAAGCAGTAGCTCAGGAGGTAAGAGCGGTTGTCTGGCAACAGGAAGGTCGCTGGTTTGCTCCCCCTCCTAGCTAAGTGTGGAGGTGTCCCTGAGCAAGACACCACCTAACCCTACCTGCTCCTCCTAGCTAAGTGTGGAGGTGTCCCTGAGCAAGACACCACCTAACCCTACCTGCTCCCCTCGCTAAGCCTAAGGTGTGGCAGTGTCCCCTGCCGGCAAGACACCACCTAACCCTACCTGCTCCTCCTAGCTAAGTGTGGAGGTGTCCCTTGAGCAATGACGCACCTACACTACCTGCTCCTCCTAGCTAAGTGTGGAGTGTCCTCGCAGCAAGACACCACCTAACCCTACCTGCTCCTCCTAGCTAAGTGTGGAGGTGTCCTTGAGCAAGACACCACCTAACCCTACCTGCTCCTCCTAGCTAAGTGTGGAGGTGTCCCTGAGCAAGACACCACCTAACCCTACCTGCTCCTCCTCCTAGCTAAGTGTGGAGGTGTCCCTGAGCAAGACACCACCTAACCCTACCTGCTCCTCCTAGCTAAGTGTGGAGGTGTCCCTGAGCAAGACACCACCTAACCCTACCTGCTCCTCCTAGCTAAGTGTGGAGGTGTCCCTGAGCAAGACACCACCTAACCCTACCTGCTCCTGACGTGTTGGTTGTTACCTTGCATGGTTGACACCACCGCCGTCGGTGTATGAATGGGTGAATGTGAGGCAATACTGTAAAGCACTTTGGATAAAAGAGCTATATAAATGCAATCCGTTTACCATTTGAATTGTGATTGGAATAGCGCTTTGGGTTGAGAAAAGGTCTAGGTCTAGGGTTAGGGGGGTGTCCTCTTGGAAAAGAGATGATGGTTCTGTACACAGTGGTCCTGACTGACTGGTTCTGCTTCCGTTTCCGTCCGCTTGTCTGTCCCAGCAAGCTGTACATCTGCATCTCCATGGTGCTGTGCCTGGTCCTCTGCTGCCTCATCGTCTTCTTCCTGTTCCCCCGGAGCGTGGTGCTCATCCCCGTGTCCGTGCAGTCCGTCATGGTCTACTTCACCCCCAACAGCGTCCGCCTGGGGGTCACCGTGAGTACTACCTCCGCCTCACGCTACCAGGGCTAGCATGTACGTGCTAACGGTACATGCTAGGGCGCTGCTTATGGCGTGCGTTCCATTTGTGCTCGGAAGTCGGAATTTCAAGTCCCAAGTTTCAGGGGGGAACGCCTCCTGAATCTTTTTCCAACTCGAAAAGTCGGAAGAATCGGAAGAATAGTTTGTCCTATTTGTATGTTGAATCAGTGGCATTGTTTTTACGCTTTTGAAGGGAAATTAAAACAAAATAACTGTGATATTGGTCAAGCCACAAGTGGAATTTCATTCATCCATTCATTTTTCGCCTCCTGAAGTCAGATTCCCAACTCGGAAAGTTGGAAGAATCTCACAACCCCCGACTTCGAAATCCAAGCATTAACAGTAGTGAAGGCTGAAGTAATATACGACTTTAGCACTTCTGTTTATTTGCGTCGCGTTAAATCAGTCGCACACACAGTACTGTCCAACTCCTATCTGTGGACATGTTGCTACGGTGTTTGTGTGCCCAAAATGCCGCGAAATTCGCTGTTATCAACTGGTATTGCTGACAATGGCTAACCTGGCTAGAGCAGTTACAGTCTTAATGTTCAATGTTATGCACCAATTTCACAAAAGCACATTCTTTGTTTGCCAAAACTAAGGCAAGAAAGCTGATTCTGAGCTTGGTTGTTGTCCAATAAATGGCGTCCTCTTGCAGAACGTCGTCAACATCTCCAACAACAACTTTGTGCCCATCAACATCATCGAGCTAAATGTCCAGGGTTTGGTCCTACACACCATCATGGGCAAATCCAAAGACTCCAACATGACAGAGATCAAGTCTCGCTCACAGCAGTCGGTGAGTCTGGACGTGTCGAGCATATCGTTCACATTCACACACTTGTGTAAGTGTAACTTAACTAACGGTTTCTGTTTACCCTTTGCAGTACACCGTTCAACTCGACCTGTCAATTAAAGACCAAGGCTTGAAGTAAGTGTGTGAGTGGATTAAAGTGCAACTCTATTCCATGTTAACGTAGTATCTTTAAAGGGGACATAGCTATCCATTTGCCATTTACCATTATCTCAAAAACAACAACAATTCTCAATACTTTCACATTAAATACAGCCTTACTTTGAACATGCTAACTTCATGAACCTGTGATGAACTTGCATATTGACTTGTATTGACGTTTGTTTTCTGTGTACAGTTTGTACTGCAAGTCCAGCGCTTTCAGAGTACACACTTTGTTCCTGGAGTTGCAGTAAGTTTCCATTCCAATTCCTCGACAAAATAACGACGGGGTTCACGTTTGGGGAAACTTTGAAGATTTCACTGGTGTCCGTATCACTCCTCCTAAGCTAAGTGTTGAGGTGTCCATGAGCAAGACACCACCTAAAACCCTACCTGCTCCTCACCTCCTAGCTAAGTGTGTGGAGGTGCCTGAGCAAGACACCACCTAACCCACCATGCTCCCTCCTCCTAGCTAAGTGTGGAGGTGTCCCTGAGCAAGACACCACCTAACCCTACCTGCTCCTCCTAGCTAAGTGTGGAGGTGTCCCTGAGCAAGACACCACCTAACCCTACCTGCTCCTCCTAGCTAAGTGTGGAGGTGTCCCTGAGCAAGACACCACCTAACCCTACCTGCTCCTCCTAGCTAAGTGTGGAGGTGTCCCTGAGCAAGACACCACCTAACCCTACCTGCTCCTCCTAGCTAAGTGTGGAGGTGTCCCTGAGCAAGACACCACCTAACCCTACCTGCTCCTCCTAGCTAAGTGTGGAGGTGTCCCTGAGCAAGACACCACCTAACCCTACCTGCTCCTCCTAGCTAAGTGTGGAGGTGTCCCTGAGCAAGACACCACCTAACCCTACCTGCTCCTCCTAGCTAAGTGTGGAGGTGTCCCTGAGCAAGACACCACCTAACCCTACCTGCTCCTCCTAGCTAAGTGTGGAGGTGTCCCTGAGCAAGACGCCACCTAACCCTCATGCAGATGGACAGAGATAAGGTTGAACATCGGCAAAGTTCACCTTTTACTGTTGTAGTTCTTTTGAACTTTGCCTCTCAGGCCTGACGACTGAGGTGTTAAACTTCACCCGTCACAATATACACTCAACTGGCTGTCTGTACCGTCTTCTTCAGGATGATGATGAGCATATCGTACCTGACCCACAACGAGCAGCTCACCGTCAGTACCTATGAGTACATCGACTGTGGCGCCAACTCCACGATACCCCACCACATGAGGTGACGAGGAGGAGGAGGAGGAGGAGGAGGCTTCATCCAATGGTGCACAATGAAGGCCCAGGGACTTCATTCCTTGGTTGTTTGTATTCCGAACGCAGTTTCGACACGGAAGGAAAAAAAGCAGAATGCCAAATAAGTCACTTATATGACGAAGGGTCTCTAAGGAAGTATCATGTGAGCTGTACTGCTGATGTTGTGATTTGACGGGCGACATTGGAGTCTTTCTCTTTTTAATTTGAATGAATACGTGAATTTGCACATGAAGCCTAATGTGAAGGGTTTTGTACTGTAATTTGATGTTTTCTGTATAAACTGCACTTTAGAGTTGATCGTTGATTTTGCTCACTTTCTTTCTGCATTGTACACGCCACGGATTGAAATGTCATTTTTGTTGTTTTCGTGTCAGTTTGTCCTATTTGTATGTTGAATCAGTGGCATTGTTTTTACGCTTTTGAAGGGAAATTAAAATAATAAAAAAAAATGATACTGGTACAGCCACAAGTGGAATTTCATTCATCCATTCAATGTTTGTGTTTTATTTGGGTTTTTTTCATACAGTGTTCATAATATCACAGCAGCGATGGTTGGAGTCTGTCATGTTGTGCAAGTGTGATATCCTTTTGAGTCCAGTTAATATAACATAAAAAAATATATATTAAGTATAAGAGGGAACATATATGCCCTTCACTGGTTTCCAGTCCGACAGTGTATTGATTCAAGGTTCTTGCTGTTTGTTTTGAAGTCACTCGATGGGTTCAGGGTTAGCTGATTGTGTTGCTGTGTGCTTCATAAATAAACTGAATTAGAACTGGAAATACTGAATCGGGGAGTAAAGTGTGTCTTGGCTGATGAGCCTGCGGTTATGCACAGAGAAGCAGGTTGCGAGGAGTCAAACTCATTATCCTCTTCAGCTGTTTAGCTGTGGGCCCCTGGAGGGACATGAGGGGCCCAGCGGGGGGCCTTTATAACATTATTATTATTATTATTATGCATTTGCAGAACTACAACTGTCCACTTCTGCTTGGATATTATTCTTCTAGGGTCTAATGTGATTATTTTATGTTGTCATGGTCAGGATTTATTGTTGTTGTATTTATTGCCTTGTTTTTTGTGAAAGTGGCCACCAGGTGTCGCTGATGTTCTGGTTATATAAATATATATTTTGGATGGAACTGAATGATGATATGCATTTAGAAATTATAATAGTTTAGTTTTAAACTGTGTTCTTCTACTTTTGTTTTTTGTAGCCCAGTAAGACTAGACGCTTTAAGATTTTACAGAGCAAAAGTAAAATATAAGACGACTATTAACAACATAACGACGAATATTTAATCATAAGATTTGTAATTATTGTTTTAATTGAATAAATATGAGTCTAAAATATACTTCTAAAGAACTAAATATATACAGGTAAGTGAGTCAAAAAACTGGGTTGCAAAAAAAGATTACAAAATACAAAAATAAAATAAAAATAAAAATGGGGGAAAGAAATATGATATAAAATATTCTATATCATTCTACCAGCAGGGGGCGGAGAGGAGCCGTCCAGTGGGTTGTGACGTCACTCGTGGCTGTGTGTGTGTGTGTGTGTGTGTGTGTGTCAGGTCTCTGCTTCAGTCTTCTCTCCTCCAGCCTGCAGGACGCAGGAGCTCCTGGTGGGAAGAAACATCAGTAAAGAGATAAAGATGATCTATGGTTTATATGCTCTATGTTGGAGTAAGGTGACCTGCTCTGAGCGCACCTGCAAGGTAAGGACTATTTCATGCTTATTAATGGATTATTATAGACTAATGTGTTATTGTATTATTATTATTATTGTAAGACCAGAGATGCATCTTTTTTTTTAATCTCCTGTACCTGTATCTCCTGTAAAGATTTATGTAAAAACTGTTTAACGTGAATAAAGCTTAGTCGTACAGGTTTCTCTCCAATAAACAACTATAAACTATTAAAACAGGACAGTAGGAATCTACATTTTGCATTTTTCTTTTACTGATGCATTTTATCATTTCACAAAGTATTTTAAAAACGTTTAGGCTGTATTTCCTCATGGGTTTTCCTCTCCTGTTTTATTGGATATTGTGACGTTTGCGTTATCAGTTGTCCTAAAAACAACAGGATTGTCATAAATCACTTTTGGCCCATAATAATCATATGGCCTGTAAAGCCCTTGGAGACTGTATTGTGATTAAGGGCTTTACAAATAAAATTGCATTGAAAATTGAATTGATTAAGTGTTGCAGCTGCAGCCCCATGAAAACCTTGCATTGCGTTAAACATCCAAACCAATCTGCCCTCTGAAGGCCCTTCAGGTGCAGCGCTCCTAAAGGGATTAAAACTGAACCTGCATTACCCTCATCCCATTATCTGTCCTACGGTCCCAACTTTATACTGTCGGTCTGAAATAACTCATCCATGTCCCACCACGCAGGGCCCGGGGTGAACACATTAAGATGTAAGGATAATACACAAATAAAGCGGGAGGCAAATGAAGAGGACAATCTCGGTGAACTAGGTCAACAAGACAGTGTTTGCCATTCAGTTAATCTAATTATCAGTTTGGCCTCTGAGACCGCGGCTGCTCATTTGTGGGCGTATTTGATGATGTAAAAGTATTTGATTGCGAAAACGAACGGGACATTCCTTAAATACCTTTCATTGTTGTCTCATTAAATGTTAACTTGGTGTCATGTTTGTGTGTTGATAAGGTCTCAGGAGGCGGAATAGGACTTTTAAGAGGGATCTCTCGCTGACTCGCCTCACAGAGAGACGCAGCGAGTGAGCCAGCGGTCGCCATGGGCAACCAGCTGGCGGACATGATGGCGCCCAGCGGCCCGACGTCCTTCCTGCCCGGGTTCCAGTCGATGCACATCGTGGTGGTCGGCCTGGACTCGGCGGGCAAGACCTCCCTGCTGTACCGCCTCAAGCTGAGGGAGTTCGTCAACACCATCCCCACCAAGGGCTTCAACACGGAGAAGGTGAAGGTGGTGGTGGGCGGGGCCTCGTCCTCGTCGACGGGGCGGGGCATCGGCGGCGGGGGCGGCGCCGTGGTCAGCTTCCAGGTGTGGGACGTGGGCGGCCAGGAGAAGCTGCGGCCGCTGTGGCGGTCGTACACGCGCCGCACCGACGGCATGGTGTTCGTGGTGGACGCCAGCGAGCCCGAGCGGGTGGAGGAGGCGCGGGTGGAGCTGCACCGCATCAGCCGCACGGCGGAGAACCAGGGCGTGCCGGTGCTGATCGCCGCCAACAAGCAGGACCTGCCGTCGGCGCTGTCGCCCGGCGAGCTGGAGAAGCTGCTGGCCGTGCAGGAGCTCGGCGGCGGCACCCTGCGCCACGTGCAGGGCTGCAGCGCCGTGGACGGCCGCGGGCTGCAGGCCGGCCTGGAGAAACTCTACGACATGATCCTGAAGAGGAAGAAGATGGTGAGGCGCGGAAAAGTCAGGAGGAGATGAAGAATCTCGTCCCCCCTGTCCCTCCCCCGGTCCCCGTTCCCACCACCTCGGGGACCCTGGAACGCTAACGTCTTTTTCATTTGATTTGACGTTTATTTGCGGACACATCTGTGCCGGGCCGCGCGTCCCTCTCCCTTTTCAAGCAAGAAGTGGTTTTATTTTATTTTTTTGTGCCAACGAACGACCGAACCCATTAAGTTTGGCCCTCGAGGGGCCCGGTGGAAATGGATCATCTGTTCACGGTGATTGATGCCGTATTGATATGTACTCTGTTCTCCAGGAGCATCGCCTCGCCTGCCTGCTAGCTGCCGAGTCTTTAAAGACATAACAATGTACACGTTACGCCCCGTAAGGATATTATTTTTATTATTTTAGGACCACAATTTTCAATTTCTCGTCTCACCGAACACATTTTATGACGCGTACACCACAACAAGACATAGTTGTAATACCAGTTGTTAATGTTGTTAATATCCTCTTGTAATCATTTCCTACCCTAGAAAGTGTGACTCATGGGGGGTTTTAGTCCCAAAACAAAGTGTGTTCAAGCTTAAAATGTTGTCAATGCCACCTTTTTATTAATGTTCAGCCTTTTTATTATCGAGGAACGTTTGCTTTTGTTAATGCGACGGGAAAACAATGTTCCCACGGATGACGACGCGAGGCTGGAACAATAACCGCCTGCATTCCCCACATGCCTCACGGCTTCTCCTCTAATAACAACACAATGTTTTTAACGGAGAGCGAGACAAGAAAGAGAAATAACTGTACCATTTTGTATGGCGGTTGGAGGTTAATAAATCAAAGCACTGCATAGACGTTAATTGGTTTTTTTTCCTTTCCTTCTTGGCGAGTTAATGAGATGTAAACAATGGAAGTTATCAGCGCATAGATTCATTATTGAATGAGTCATATTTCAACATGCGGTTCTCAAACTGTGACTCGCTAAAGCGGTGCGTATGAATCATACGACACGGACGGCGTCTGTGCAATTATGATATTGTAGTCCGACAAAATAACAAAATGAACAAGCGACTATAAAACTCTTGTTTTCACGACCTGACAGATCTACGTCGCCGAGACAGACGCCAGACGGACCGTAAGTCTCATAAACAGAGGATTTAGCTCGCAGCACAAGTGATGAGGAATTATGATTTGGGATGGTGGAGATGGTGGAGATGGTTTTTCAGGAATTGGCTCAAAGCCGAGCCGAGCCGTGTGCTACTGGTTCCCAGATTAAGGCCACGCTGAACGCCAGACCAGAATTGAGACGGAATGTGGGTTTTAAACGTGGTTCTACTAATCTGTTGTGTCACTTCATCTGGGTTTGATCAGATCTAAAAGTCACATGGTGTGTTGAGGAACCACACACACACACACACACACACACACACACACACCCCTCGCGCCCCACGCACACACACGCACACACACACACACACACACACCAGAACATTCCATTTCCATGTGTGTGTGTGTGGTGGTTTGTATATGTTGTTGTTGTTGTTGTTGTTGTGTGTTTTGCCGTTCTGATCAGTCTGTACATCTGACTCGCAGGGATTGAAGCTTTGCATCCGACATCCAATTCCAAATCATTCAAGTTAATACTATCTTACATACATGCATCCTCCACCTCGCTGCAGGCCACAGCTGGGTGTAGCTAGCGGGTTACCCTGAACACCAACCAATTAAAAACATAATGGTTATTGCCTCCACCCCCCCATCACCCCCACCCACCACCCACCACCCTTCCCAAAGGTGCACTCAACGCAAATCCAATACTGAACGATTATGTGCAGCAAAGCATTCGTTGGAATTAGTTAGTGCTGGACCCAGCGATCGTGTTGACGGACACACACACGCACACAGACACACACACGCACACAGACACACACACACACACACACACACACACCACACACACACCCACACACACACACACACACACACCACACACACACACACACACACACACACACACTCAAACCTGCTTCTCTCCGGTCTCATTCCTGTCTCCTCTCTCCAGCGGATTGCAACGTGTGATAAGAAATATGCTTTTGTACCCAGACTCCCTTTTGATCAGGGAACATAGAAGTATGCAGGGTGTGTGTGTGTGTGTGTGTGTGTGTGTGTGTGTGTGTGTGTGCTGTGTATGTGTGTGTGTGTGTGTGTGTGTGTGTGTGTGTGTGTGTCCCATATTTACGTTTCAGTGCAGAGTTGTTTGAAAGCGGTCGGCCAGAAGAACACATTCTGTCAGACGTCGATCGGCTGTGTTGTTTTGTGTTGCTTTGTGTTGTTCTTTTGTTTTTGGGCCGTTTCCTTCCGTCTCATTTGATTTCGTGCGTCTCCCCGCTCACACCTCAGAGACAAATTAGCGGCAGTTTTTCATGGCCAACAAACACACACACCACACACCAGGCACACACACACAGACACACACACACACACACACACACACACGAGCCACACACCACACACAGGCAGGAGCCCAAACCACGACAAAATCGCGATCGGGAGTATGTGCATG
>PIJE02001187.1:39353-46853 GCA_002895965.2 Coryphaenoides rupestris | reverse complement strand
CATGCTAGTAGGGAGGTACTGAGGTAGCAGGCCAGGTAGTATTTGCAAACTGGCAACTTTGGTAACTTCATTATAAAAATAAAGAACTCAAACTTTTCCATATGCTGTATTATACAGTTAAATGTAAACAGCAAACATACACTGTCCCCATAGGACATGTTGTTATGTTGGATGACGTCAAACTAAAAGGTTCAATAAGCTCCAAAACTGAAAAGCAGCTCTCATGTTCTGAAAATACTACTAAATAAATAACAAGGAGTGTTTTCAATTATTTGGGCTAGGCTGATGCCAAAATAAAAAGCATACAGAACTGAATAACATTCTCCTGGTGTGAAAATACAAAATATGTCAAATATGAGATAAAATAAAATCAGTGCCTTTAGGAGTAATGTATCACATTTGTGATTAACTTGTGAGTCTGAAAGGTCATATGCATCTCTTAAAAGGTACTCAAGCTTCATCTCTCTTTACAGATCTCCATCGCCGCTGTTAGTCCACTGAGAACCCGACATTTTCCACAGCTGATTTGAAAGCAGCAGGCGGCGGTCTTCTAGCTCCTGTGTCTCAGTTGCACTCATAGTCAACGTGAACGCGTCCGCTTCATCTTGTTTAGGTCTTCTTCTGCTGTTCTTGTTCCTTAATGGCGGTCGGGCAAACAGCGTTGAGGTGTTTTCGCCACCTCTGGATTGGAGTGTGACTCAGACGTATTCGTCGTATGGTGCAACGTACCGAACCGTGAGGTCCTACCGTGAAGTCGCGGGACGAATACACGTACCGTTACACCCCTAAAGTATATATATATATCAAATAAAGGAGGGAATTGACAGGTGATTGACTATCTTTTATGGAGGTTGTATTCTGTTGGATGTCCTTTTCCTGTCACAAATCTTGCTGCTGTGTTTGCACAACTCTCTCTCTCTCCTCTCTCTTCTCTCTCTCTCTCTCTCTCTCTCTCTCTCTCTCTCTCTCTCTCTCCCCTCCCTCTCTCTCTCTCTCTCTCTCTCTTCTCTCTCTTCTCTCTCTCTCTCTCTCTCCAAACAGAGGTACCACTGGTGTGGATCAGTGTGAACACGTCTCAGGTTGCAGCGAGCCAGTGGAGGGACGTCGAGGAGAATCGACATGATCTGACATCGCACCAGATACTGGGGGGGGGGCGGGGGGGTGTTGTGTGCAGCTAGGAGGACCCGGCACAGAGCCGAGGTCTTTGTCTTAAGGCCGAGGCCGAGGCCATGTTGGTGTGTGTGGCAGAGCTGGTTTATAGGTTTACGAGCTTTTACTGTGAAAAAGCCCATAAAGCAGAGCCACCTGGGAGCTGTTGATGCCTCTGTGTGTGTTCGCTTGTGTTCCTTTCACCGTTTCAATCTGTCCTATATTTTGGAGAGACTCAAAATGGGCTGTTAGCATCAGGGTGGTGGTGGTGGTGGTGGAGGTGGAGGTGGTGGTGGCGGTGGTGGAGGAGGTCAAAGTCAAAAGTCAAAGTGTTTTATTGTCACGTGTACATCACAACACAGGGCCATACTGAACAGTGAAACTCTCGTGACGTGGCAGCCGACGTAGGAAGTAGGCAAAAAAGGTGGTGTAGATGGTGATGGAGGTGGAGGTGGTGGTGGTGGTGGAGCTGCTGGTGGAGGTGGTCGGTGAAGGTGGTGGTGGAGGTAGTGAGGGTGGTGGAGGAGGTGGAGGTGGTGGTGGTGGAGGCGGTGATAGAGGAGCTGGTGATAGAGGTGGAGGTGGTGGTGATGGTAGAGGTGGTAGTGGAGGTGGTGGTGGTGGTGGTAGAGGTGGTAGTGGATGTGGTGGTGGTGGAGGCGGTGCTAGAGGAGCTGGTGATAGAGGTGGAGGTGGTGGTGATGGTGGTGGTGATAGAGGTGGTGGTGATGGTGGTGGTGATAGAGGTGGAGGTGGTGGTGATGGTGGTGGTGATAGAGGTGGTGGTGATGGTGGTGGTGGTGATAGAGGTGGAGGTGGTGGTGATGGTGGTGGTGATAGAGGTGGAGGTGGTGGTGGTGGTGATAGAGGTGGAGGTGGTGGTGATGGTGGTGGTGATAGAGGTGGAGGTGGTGGTGGTGGTGGATAGAGGTGGAGGTGGTGGTGATGGTGGTGGTGATAGAGGTGGATGTGGTGGTGGGTGATAGAGGTGGAGGTGGTGGTGATGGTGGTGGTGATAGAGGTGGAGGTGGTGGTGATGGTGGTGGTGATAGAGGTGGAGGTGGTGATAGAGGTGGAGGTGGTGGTGGTGGTGATAGAGGTGGAGGTGGTGGTGATGGTGGTGGTGATAGAGGTGGAGGTGGTGGTGATGTTGGTGGAGGTGGTGGGGGTCCCTCTGAGGTCACCCCACACACACACGACGACGAAGACCCAGGGCTCTAACAGTCTGCTGTCGGAGTGTTCAGGTTTGTTTTTCCCCTCCTTTGCGCGTCCTTGGCCGTCGGCTGCAGCCGCGGTGTGTTCATGAATAAGGCATCTCACCTCGGGAGGTGGTGAACACACTCCCATTCATATTCATGGCACCGCTGGTTCCCCTGCTGGCTGGTGGCGAGGGGGGCGGGGCTTCAGAGGACCTTGCGAAGGCTTCTGTGTGCGCGCTGAGAGTCAGACGGGCCAAGTTAACTTTTTCTACGTGTTCTACATGATTTTCCACTCCAGGCTGGATTCCGTGGTCCGTGAATCACAGGAGAGTCTCGTGGAGCTGTTTGTTTTTGGGATTTTATGATTATTTTATGAATTAAAAGTCAGAACTATGGGGAATCTAAATCACTTAATGGATTCACCGTTTTTTGGTACTGCCGTTGTATTTGTGTTTGGTTGAACAATATAAAAAAAAAAGCAGAACACAGAAAATGTAAAATACAAAAAACACACACAAACGCACCCACACACATTATGCATGTGTGTTTACGCGCACATACACACACACACACACACACACACACACACACACACACTCGCACACTCACGCACGCACACACCTGCATGCACACATGACACACACTATAATAGGGACGCTCGCCCCTATTAGGACCCCGCTGTGGAATTACCCAGAATCCCATCTTGCCGGGGGCCAGGGGCCACACCTGGAGCCAGGGCCCCGGGGTCGGGCCGCTGCTAATCCGTTACTGTTCATGGCAGATGCGCCCGGGTGCAGCCTCACTATGCTACGCTAGGCTACACTAGGCTAGGCGAGGCTATGCTACGCTAGGCCACGCTAGGAGCTGGGAATGAACTGGTGGGTTGTTTTTCTCTCTCGTTAATCAATGCATGTGTGATGACGAGAGAGATCGATCACAATTCCTCCTTACGATTTGTTTTCCTGATTCGTCCATCTTAAGTATGTCAGAATCGAAGATAAGATAAGGTAAGATTGAACTTTATTAATCGCGAAGAAAATTATTGTGCCAGAGGTTGCTCAAAAATACCAACAGCATAAGAATAAAAACACTTGAATAATAAATGTACAGTGTATACGCCTTATAGAATAACAATACATCTAAGAAACATTTAGTCATTAAATAAGTAACCTCGAATAGAAAAGTTGCCGGAGATACGTGGAGAGAATTGAGAGAATCCAAATCTGAGTTCTGTCTCTGAAAGTGATTCTGGTTTTTATTTCCAGACTGTGTTCCGCATTCTCTGTCCTGCGTCTCTCTAGTCTGAACGTACACGTCTGCTCCTGTCTTGGTGCTCTGGGACCCGTTCTCTCCGGGAACCTTTGACCTTTCAGCTGTGCCCGGGCTCACTGTGATAACCCCAGATAGCCTGCAAATATTGGAGGCCTCACAAGAAGAAGAGGTTGTTGGAGATAGAGATGGTAGCACGTCTGAGTCGGGAGGTGGGTGAGTTGGTGGGTGAGTCAGTGTGGGTGAGTTGGTGGGTGAGTCAGTGTGGGTGAGTTGGTGGGTGAGTCAGTGTGGGTGAGTGGGTGAGTCTGTGTGGGTGGCTGACAACCATAGCTCTACGGTTTGCTCATTAGTAGCTTTTTAAATGGAACACTTTTCCCTCACGTTCTTTGTTCAATTCTTTATTTCTTTCAATTATTTCCTCTTTCTTTCTGTCTTTCTTCTTTCGAAGGGTTAGCATGGTCACAGTAGCAAGCTAACAAACACTTGACTGTCTCACGTCGCCGTGTTGTGGCCACGCCCACCGCTCGGCGAAACCAGGTCACTTCTTATTGGTGTACGACGGCCGCGACCCCGTTGACCTCTGCTGTCGTCTGTCGTCCGTCGTCCTGCGTCCTGGCCGTGCAGCCTACCGTACCGTAGGCCTTCCTCATCGTCGCCGCCGCCACAACACTCCTGAGATTACATCCATCCTCACCCAATCCCCACGAGGGCTCGCAGTTGCCATGGCAGCAGATTAACAACACACTGTCTCTTTAAGGAGTTAACTCCCAAAGGGGTCGGAGAGTCATTTATTTTTTACTACTACTACAGAAGACTGGAAGTTATTTAGCTAATGATTTTACCCAAAGTGTTGCGGTCAGGTGGATGTTTAAGTCTTTAGGTTTCGGCCAGAGACCAAAACACCACCGCCATATTGGAGAGGCCACAAACTACTTTTTGAGGTTTTTCATCCAAAATAAATGCAGCTCCTTCCTTTAATAGTGGGCAGACTGTATGTGTTTACGGGCCAGACTTGACCTCTCCAATATGGCAGAGATGTTGATGTATTGTTGTATGTTGTATGTTCTTAGATGTTGGTAACGCACTCAGAATGACACCTCTGCTCTTATCCCAGCTATCATGCAGACAACCTAGCAATTATGAAACTCGTTCTATTAACCTTGCAACTATGAATGCTTGAAACCTGTTCTATTCTTATCTTTATGTACCACAGTGATATATTGCTGTCTCTCCTTCAACAAATGTACTCTTTGTAAGTTGCTTTGGATAAAAGCGTCTGATAAATGCCCCTAAATGTAAATGTAAATGTATCACAGCAACAGGCCAGAGCAAAGCAGTCCACGAGGCATCGATGTATGCGATGTACGCGTCTATGGGGTCAGGCTACAAGAGTTCGGAACCTCTTTAGTTGTCTCCGCACAGAAGATCAGTTGTTGTAGATATTCTACGTTGTCTTGGGTCTTCAGTTTTGACCATCTTGTCCTATTTCACTCTTTATATCTCTCTATCTAACCCATTTTCCCCAAATTGTTTGTTTTGCTTTGTTCGGTATCCCCGGAGGTCTCCTGCTGAAAGCTGCTGAGGCCGTTGGGTGTTGCTGTTTAGTGTTTGGTTGGTCAGGGTCCCGGTGAGAGTTCCTCGGAGCCGTGAGCTGTGAGATCCTAACCGACGCTACGGAGCGGGAAATCCGATGCGTGTCATTAAGGAGCAGGTTCCGCTCACGGTTTGCATGTAGGCCGGCTGCGAGCGCGGGGAATCGAACCCACAACCTTTCATGTGGAAGTCGGCGCAGCGCTCTAGATGTACAGTATATATAAAACATCCAATAAGTACACTTAATCTATTTCACTCTGACCGGCGTTCATCAAGTATTGGTGCAAAAAGCCTTAACATCACAACCGCTGAACCTGAACCTTGTACGAGGGTTAAAATAAGACCTTACAACCTGGAAGTGTAACACCATCACACCCCATTACACCCCCACCCTCACCCACACCCACACCCACACACACACACACACACACACACACACACACACACACACACACCACACACACACACACACACACACACACACTCACCCACACCCACACCCACACACACACACACACACACACACACCATCCAATCCCCTTCTCTGCACCCATCAATCTTGCGCAACACGGGTGGGTGTGTCAAGCATCCTGGGAATGGAAGCAATGTGACTCCCGTGTCCACTGGTGCCAGGCACGGGGTCGGGGGGGGCCTCCACCTCGCCCTCCTCCTTCTCCACCACCTCCTCCTCCTCATCCTCTCTTTCCTGCACCTCCTCTTCTTCCTCCTCCTCCTCCTCCACCTCCACTTCTTCCTCCTCCTCCACCCAATGCCATAATCCTATTAGGTGCCGGGTTAAAACTGGGAGCAGGGCCCCGTATTAATGGCGCGCTCACAAAGCGCCTTTTAAGTCCATCTAGTCTAGACGGCCCCGGCCAGTGGATGAGGCACGGCCCACTCGAGGCACGCGTCCTCCACACGGCATCCGCTAACGACAAATATTTCAGTTATTTTTATTTTTTACTGTCAGATTGCATCACGCTCACTCACGTGGGCGAGGCCGGGTCAGGAGGTGTGCATTACACCATCGATGTGTTATTCTCGGACGGTTAGAGTACTCTGTTATTGAGCGGTGAAAGGCAACACCGTCCGGTACAACGATTTTATTTTGCTGGATTCCAGCCCCGCAGAAAACACACAAGCCCTCACGCTCCGTTGAGACGATGAAGTCGTTCCAACCGGCGCTTACAAAGGCAATTTTACTACAGAAAGCTTTCAAATCGTAAGAATGGTATATTATCCTGAAAAACATCGGGGATTAAACATTGATTAAAAAGTGCGCTCTAGTCTACAACCCAAATTGTTGTAGTTCATCATTCTCCTTTCCGTTTGATGAGTTGAAGTATTAAACAAAGAAGGATTGCCAATATCATCATAAAGATCAAATCAAATATGCTGACTGGAGCCATGATGGCATCTCAAGGGCTTATTTTTGTACAAAATAATTGTAAGTCTTCCCTTCCTTGTTAAACAAGTTAAACTATGGGCTGATCAATGTGCTTTATGAGGCTCAAGAGTTGATCCCTTCTCGCCTCGCATGGTGCAATGTGGGGAAATGCAGAACGCCGTGTGATAATCATATCTCATTTTCTTTAATAATACTCCGAGGTTTGAAACCAATTTAAAACCATTTCACCTGAGAGAAAAAAAAACCCTCACACCTTGTGCTTTTAACTCTTTTTGTTCCTCGAGACGTCGCCTCGCGTTACGATAAAAAAAAAGACTCTGCCCCGGCTGTGTGCATGTTTTAAGTATTTATGTGGTTTTTTTTGGGGGTTTATTCTTTCGATTTTTCTTTTGCTTTTGAGTTTGAAAATCGCCTGAAATGGAGCATCTAATGGCCGACGTTCACCGGCGAAGCCCCGGTGGGTTCTCGCTCTCGTCTCTTTACGCACCAGAAGCTCATTCAACATTCATGGGAAGAGCAAACCTCAGAGAATCCCCCAGGAGGAACGTCTCCAGGCATCACCGCTGCACAACAGTCCGTCATCCCGTCTGCGGTGCGCCGACGCGCTTTAAGGTGCAATTGGGCCAAATTGGGAGGCTTCTTTGTGGCACGGATGCAGCAGCGACTGTACGTTTGTTCTGGCTTTAGAGATTAATAATACATTATTTCGGAATCAGAATGAGCTTTGTTGGCCTTAGTTTTTACAAACAAGGAATGTTCTATTGCGAAACTGGTGCATAACATTGAGCATTAAACAGAGAGTAATAGTATAGAAATCCTAAAACAATTCTAAAAATATGTGTAAAAAAATAAGCAATAAAAAGGTGCAATTTAAAGAAA
>PIJE02001187.1:26853-34353 GCA_002895965.2 Coryphaenoides rupestris | reverse complement strand
CCGGGCTCCTCCCGCCTCCTTAGCTAAAGTGTGGAGGTGTCCCAGAGCGAGACACACCCCGAACCACCTAACCCACCCTGCTCCTCCTAAACTAAGTGTGGAGGTGTCCCCTGAGCAAGTACACCACCTAACACTAACCTGCTCCTCCTAGCCTAAGTGTGGAGGTGTTCCCTGAGCAGAACACCACCTAACCCTAACCCTGAATCCTCCTCCTAGCTAAGTGTTGGGAGGTGTCGCGCTTGAGCAAGACACCACCTAACCCCTACTGCTCCTCCTAGCCTAAGTGTGGAGGTGTCCCTGAGCGGAGACACCACCTAACCCTGACCTGCTCCTCCTAGCTAAGTGTGGAGGTGTCCCTGAGCAAGACACCACCTAACCCTACCTGCTCCTCCTAGCTAAGTGTGGAGGTGTCCCTGAGCAAGACACCACCTAACCCTACCTGCTCCTCCTAGCTAAGTGTGGAGGTGTCCCTGAGCAAGACACCACCTAACCCTACCTGCTCCTCCTAGCTAAGTGTGGAGGTGTCCCTGAGCAAGACACCACCTAACCCTACCTGCTCCTCCTAGCTAAGTGTGGAGGTGTCCCTGAGCGAGACACCACCTAACCCTACCTGCTCCTGACGTGTTGGTTGTTACCTTGCATGGTTGGCACCGCCGTCGGTGTATGAATGGGTGAACGTGAGGCGATACTGTGAAGCACTTTGGATAAAAGCGATGATATAAATACAATCCATTTACCATTTATGACTTTCATGTTACATTACATTTTTATCAGCGTCCTGGTGTAGATAAGGCATTATGCTGTGTGTTCTGTAATGGCTGAGGTGTTGTTCTGTAGAGCTACAGAGGTTTTTAAACCACAGCTAACTACCAGGTCTGGTCTTCTGCAGCAACACAGGAGAAGATGCAGCCTAATATCTCTGGTTCAGTCTCAGAGCATTAATAAAATACACACTTCTGTGGATCTGCCCTCAGCCTCAGTAAATAGTACACACACACACTCTCTCTCTCTCTCTCTCTCTCTCTCTCTCTCTCTCTCTCTCTCTCTCTCTCTCTCTCTCTCTCCTCTCTCTCTCGAGGGCTTTGATGTGAGCGAGAGGCTGGTGGTATGCTGGGCACGGATTGGATCAAAGGGGACCTGAGGTGGTCAGGTTAATACCCCTCCCACCTCCACCTCCAACACCACCACCACCTCCACCACCATCAACACCACCACCACCACCACCACCTCCACCACCATCACCACCACCACCACCACACCCTCCACCACCACCTCCACCACCATCTCCTCTACCACCACCTCCTCTACCTCCACCACCATCACCGCCTCCACCACTACCATCACAACCTCCACCACCACCTCCATCCCCACCTCCACCACCGCTACCCCCACCTGACAAACCACCACCACTTCCTCCTCCACCACCACCACCACCTCCAGCTTATCTGTGGTTGCTATAGCGATACAGCAGGCACATAAATATCCGGAGCACATAAATCTTGACAACGTAGAACACATAAAGAATAGAAGAGAAGGCTGTGGTGGCTGGGCGAAGTCAGCAGCGCTGTGACACAGTGCTGTTTAACAGTTCTATCTCTCTGCATAACAGTTCTATCTCTCTGCATAACAGTTCTATCATATCTTGAGACATAACAGTTCTATCTTGAGACATAACAGTTCTATCTTGAGACATAACAGTTCTATCTTGAGACATAACAGTTCTATATCTTGAGACATAACAGTTCTATCTTGAGACATAACAGTTCTATCTTGAGACATAACAGTTCTATATATCTACATAACAGTTCTATCATGAGACATAACAGTTCTATATCTTGAGACATAACAGTTCTATCTTGAGACATAACAGTTCTATCTTGAGACATAACAGTTCTATATATCTACATAACAGTTCTATATATCTACATAACAGTTCTATCTTGAGACATAACAGTTCTATCTTGAGACATAACAGTTCTATATATCTACATAACAGTTCTATATCTTGAGACATAACAGTTCTATCTTGAGACATAACAGTTCTATCTTGAGACATAACAGTTCTATCTTGAGACATAACAGTTCTATATCTTGAGACATAACAGTTCTATATCTTGAGACATAACAGTTCTATCTTGAGACATAACAGTTCTATCTTGAGACATAACAGTTCTATATATCTACATAACAGTTCTATATCTCTCTACATAACAGTTCTATCTTGTGACATAACAGTTCTATATATCTACATAACAGTTCTATATCTCTCTACATAACAGTTCTATATCTCTCTACATAACAGTTCTATCTTGTGACATAACAGTTCTATCATGAGACATAACAGCTCTATATATCTACATAACAGTTCTATATCTCTCTACATAACAGTTCTATCTTGTGACATAACAGTTCTATCATGAGACATAACAGTTCTATATATCTACATAACAGTTCTATATCTCTCTACATAACAGTTCTATCTTGTGACATAACAGTTCTATCATAACAGTTCTATCTTGAGACATAACAGTTCTATATCTTGAGACATAACAGTTCTATCTTGAGACATAACTGTTCTGTATCTCTCAGTTCTACATATCTCTCTACACAGCAGTTCTATATCTCTCAGTCTCTCTCCAGGATGTTTTCCTCTGGGGTGAAACAGAGTCTTCATTTGCATCGAGAGGCAGATAGATGTTCTGTGTCCTATAGGCAGAGGAGGGAGGGAGGGAGGAAGGGAGGAAGGGAGGGGAGATGGATGGGGTGTAGGGGAGCAGGCAGGAGGCTGCAGAGAAGTCTTGTTTAGGGGTCTCCTGAGACCCCCGCCGCCGCCACCGCCGCCGCCGCCGCCACCATACCCAGGCTGTAATTCTTGTGGAGCTCGAAGCTAAACTATAATGACCACCGAGAGACAACAAAGGAAGTGTGGTGGTGTCTTTTGGTTTATTAAATTGGCGATTTGGCAAATTCGAAAAGCACTGTCCATTATTACGCCAAATATAATTTTCTCCTCCAAATCTCCCCAAATGTGCTGTAGAACGTTTGCCACAATTCTCTAAAAACTCTCTAAACCCGGGTAACACCTCCCCAAATCCAAAATAAAATGAGGGATGGTAATACCATACAGGCCTATTGTATATTTACAGTTATTATTCATATTGGTAATTATTGGAAATATTGCATCATTGATCTGGACGACAGCTCGTATTTCTGAAGTGTGTGCCAATCTAGAAGTTTCTATGTTGAGGAAAGTTGTGCAAAAATTATATACTGTAAATTCTATGCGGACAAACAGAAGGGCTGGTGATCAGGACTCCAACCAACAGGCTGTCTCTCTGTCTCTGAGGTCGGCTCTGGGACAAAGTTTACCAGCTGACAAAAGCCCAATGAGGTCAGGACCCCAACTCTCAACCTGGAGATGGATGTTCAGGAGATGGAGTTGGTTCAGTTAGTAAGACAAACGCCAGCAGTCCCCTCCCCAAACACACTTTAGCCACACACCTTGTGTTTTAAAATCTTCTTTATCATGACGAAATGGTGATGGGCTGACAGAACCGGAACCTAAGGAACAGAGTCATAATTCCCCTTTTCTCTGTGGACCATCAATTTGGCCGTGCTCGGGTCTCTGGCAGATGTTTCTCCATTTTATCTGAGGGTTTTTGTTCGGTTTTTGATCAATCACATTCCACCATTGTCTGCTCCCCCCCCCCACCACACCATCGCTAACAAGCACTTCTATTGTCAGCCACAAGACTAATACCCCCCCGATGGACGAGGAACAGCAGAGACCTGGTCGTGTGTTGCTGCTGCCCTGACCAAGCGGACACTGCTGGGGAGAACAGAGGGGTCGTTGGGGAGGGATGGAGACTCTGTGGTTCTTGGTCATGAATGGAAGAGCTGCTAGTCGGCTAAAGGGGCAGATATGCATCACAATGGTGACCTGATGACAGAGTACAGCAGCCCTGAGGGACCATCTGTGGCTCTACTGTCAGGTGGGATACCCAAAACCACACAGCGCTTCAAAATAAAAGTCATTTATTCTCAAGTCTTCTTTCTAACCCCCTTTCTAGGACTTCCTGTTTAAGAAAGTGGCGAGAGATAGATGAGATTCGACAGAATGGGTTTTAGGAAGTAACACGGGACTTTAAAAACTATCCCGTATCAACCGGTCTGCAGGCTTTTCAGTTGGCGGGGAAAAGAGAAATGAGATTCAGCGCATCTGAAGTTAGATCTGCCAGGTTTCTGTCTGTGGTTTTGGACCCTTTCTGAACCCCAGCTCCAGGTGCGTGCTGCTGTGTTTTAGGGAGACAGCGACATTTGCTGGTGGGTTTCTGCTAATGCGATGAGATGACAGGGAAACAGAGAGAGAATAGTGTGTGTGTGTGTGTGCCTTGTGTGTGTGTGTGTGTGTGTGTGTGTGTGTGTGTGTGCCTGTGTGTGTGTGTGTGTGTGTGTGTGCCTGTGTGTGTGTGTGTGTGTGTGTGTGTGTGTGTTTGAGTGTGTGTGTGTGTAACATATAAAACCAACACCTGTCAGTGAAGGTTGATTTGTGGGCGGGGCTCAGGTGTTTTTCTCGTCCAATCAGCGGCCCCCCTGAGCAGCTCCCTGATGGAGAGCCGGGGAGAGACAAGATGTCAATAAACACTAAACCATTAAACCACTAAATCACTAAATCACTGCTTACTGGGAGCCCCAGACTACTGGGAGACCCTCCTCCCGCCAGATGGGCTCCATAAGATCATGGCTCCCAATCTGGACACTTTCAGTTTTTATGGGATTGCTATTTATATTTAATTAATTAATATAATCCAATTATTTTTTGTAATTTTGTTTTACTTGCACACACCCCTACACACACACACACACACCCCTACACACACACAGGCACACACACACACACACACACACACACACACACACACAGGCACACACAGACACACACATACACAGGCACACACACACAGACACACACACACACACACACACACAGTCTGACAGCGCATCATGGCCACAGAGAGTTTAATTAATAAAAACACAATTAATGTCACGTTTTAATGTCTACAGTAGTAATGTAATGGAGCTGATGGTCGCCAGTGGGGAAATGCCCCCACCTAGTGGTGCGGTTCAGCATTACACAGCCTATTTTAAGGGGGGGAAAAAAGATAATATATAAATGTGATAATATAATGTCAGGTAAGCATTAAAAACTACAAAAGGAAGGATAAAAAGGTACAGGCTAATCAAATAAAAAGACAATCGTATTGTGTACATTGGCCCTTTATGTTTAAATGTGTCTTATTATAATAATAATAATATTATTATTATTATTATACTATTATTATAATAATTATTAGCATTATTATTACTATTATTATTATTATTATTACTATCATTATTATTATGATAATAATAATAATAATAATAATTATTATTATTATTAATTGATTTAGGATTGAGTTATTAACGCCCAAGAAAAAACAAAGGCTTTGAACCTACGAATCCTGTACGTAAACATCCAGGGATACGTAACGTACGTAACGTACGTCGCCATGTCTACGTACGTTACGTAGGTCCTAATTACGTGAGTTAGTGACCTCTAGCGGCCAGGATACGCAACAGGCCTGCATGTGTATACTGTAATTATGTATAATTGTTCAGGTTATTTAGCACCAAAAATGGCTGTCAAATAAATAGTTTAATAAATAGTTTTTTTTCCTCTGATGCCCCAATAAAGAATGCATTTGTAATGTTGGCTATAAGATAAGATAAGATAAGATAGAACTTTATTAATCCCGAAGGACATTATTGTGCCAGGTTGCATAGCAATAGAATAAATAAATAAATAAATAATAGAGAAACAGTAGATAATAATAGAAAAATAATAGAACAGATTTACAGTCTAAGTACAGTATAAAAATATAGGTGAGATAAGATATTCAGTCAGCAAAAACAATTTGGCAATAATTGAAGTGTAATCAAAGGCTAATGGGTTTTTAACGTTAACATGAACCTCTCAGTGTAAATGTGACCCCTTTGATTAAAAACAACAACAACAACAACAACAACAACAACAACAACCCTTTTAGACATGAGCTTGTCATCCCAGCATGAGAAGAGGCCTTTAAACAGCTCATCACATCAATGTGTGGCATCCAAACAACCAATGGAGTAATGAAGTACAAACAACAACAACAACAACAACACAACAACAACAAGTGTGTGGTGGATGGTAATTGAGCTGTCGCTTGGTGTCGTGAGCGTTTGTGTCGTGCGTGCCCTGCACCTCCTCCTCCTCCTCCTCTTCGTCCTCCACCCTCCCCTCCTCCTCCCCTTCCCCCCTCCACCTCCTCCTCCTCCTCCTCCTCATCCTCCTCCACCTCCTCCTCCTCCTCCTCCTGTAGTGGGCGGCTCGGGGTGTGTCTCTGGGAGAGACGGAGGCTGGAGAACGTGCGTCTCGTCACTCTCCGCCGCGCCGCACACAGCCGTGAGAGGAGGAGGAGGAGGAGGAAGAGGAGGAGGAGGAGGATTTCTAAAGGAAAATGCAACAGAACCAGAAACGGACACTTCTTGTTCTCCTTCTCCGTCTCCTTCATCTTCGTGCTGCTTTTGCGTTTGCGGTTCAACGTGAGGAGACGTGAGGAGGAGAAAGGTGGAGGAGGGTCGTGCACCAACCATGATGAAGAAACAGCAGCAGCAGCCTCAGCCTCAGCATCAGCATCAGCCTCAGCCTCAGCACCACCAGAGTCCAGCGGTGGCGAAGGCGCAGCAGCAGCAGCAGCAGCAGGAGGAGCAGGTGATGGTGAAGGAGGTGGTGGAGGTGAAGGAGGTGGCGGTGGAGGAGGAGGTAACCGTGCAACAACTGGACGAGCTGCTGTCCAACGGCAGCGGCTTCTACAACCTGCCCACGCAACACTTCAACGAAGTGTTCCCCAGGATCTACGTCGGCAACGCGTAAGTCCGCGCATTGGAATGAGTGCCTGACAGTGAAGGGATGGATGGATGGATGGAGAGAATAAATCACACCTCCAGCAGACCCTATAGGTGATGCATGCCTGAGAGTGAAGGGATGGATGGATGGAGGGATGGATGGATGGAGAGAATAAATCACACCTCCAGCTGACCCTATAGGTGATGCATGTGTGTGTCTCATCCCTCGGAGGAATGCCACCATGCAGGGCGGGTGGTTATTTGTTTATTTGCACCTGACAGCCTGTAAACACAACCACTGGCAGTCTGTACAAATATCACCTGTGCTGTGCAGTGCAGAAAGGAAGCATGCGAATCCCCAGCATAAAGGACAATAATAATTATAATATTAATAATAATAAGATAAGAGATAAGATAGGACTGTATTAATCCCGAAGGAAATTCTTGTGCCAGGTTGCATAACAATAGAATGAAACAACAGAGAAATAAACAGCAGAATAATAAAAATAGTAGAATAAAAAAAACAATATATATATATAAATAAATACAAAATAAAATACATAAACACACACA
>PIJE02001187.1:0-23261 GCA_002895965.2 Coryphaenoides rupestris | reverse complement strand
CATCATGTGTGTACATACACAAACACACAACACAACACATGCAAGCACACACACACACACACACACACACAACACACACACACACACACCACACACACACACACACACACACGCACACACACACACACACACTTACACACACAGAGGGCTGTATGTAATCAACATGCAAACTGTTCAATGGCAATGTATAATTTAGCATTCCATTCCAGCGGTCCAGTTCCTGGAAACGACCCCACGAGGAGCACATGTAGACATGTAGATGGAGACAGAAGGTCTAGTCTAGTTCCTGACAAACCTGACAAAGAAAGATACAAAGCAAAGGAAAGCCACCAATTACTCGCCTTGTAATTTTTACGTTACGAGCTACGAGTTACGAGCTACGAGTTATGGCTATTTGTCGGCACGTGAAATACAATTACCGCGAGATAATCAATATTTTTCCAGATCAACTAACTTATGACGCAATTAGCCTGACAGCTGACAGGTATTTTATGGGAGTCGTGTCTCTCTGTTCTCTTCAGTACTATCGGCTACTTGTATTTTAAAGTGTAGTGAAATACAAATATCCTGATATGGTTTAGATTTAAAAAAATATCTCTCTCGCTGACTGGTAATATGCTGATAATGACACACTTACTCAATGTTTTCTCATTTTTAAACTCCGATAGTGTAACTCAATCACACCTTATGTAGTAGGACTCAATTCTTTGAAGTCAAATCTACGCTTTTCTTGAAGCTTGAAGAGTTTTTATGTGGAATGATCGAATGAAAAACATACATATTTATCACATTGGTGTTTTAGTATTTCGTACGTCGTGTTCCAAGGCTGCAACCCTTCCCTGCTCTCCCCTCACACGTCTCCATTATACCGAGCTCTCTGTACGCTGCAGGAAAAACACTTTGGGGAATCTCTGAGTGAACTTAGCGTCTCTTTCTATTCCATCAACGCGCAGCTCCGGTCCAGGCTGCCAAGGGAAGAAGGATACGGTGGTGGTAGTGGAGTGGTGGTGGTTTTAGTGGAGTGGGGTGGAGGTGGCGGTGGCGGTGGAGGTGGGAGACAGAAGCAAGCACATTACCGCGTCGCTGCAACAAAATCAATGTGAATATGGCACTCTCTGCTGGCGGCCCGGTCGCTAGCTCTTCATGCTAGACGGTAGACATAAAAAAGTTAAGTTTAGTCAGAAAACAACAACAACAAAAACTCGAGGCTGTCTGAAACTGGGCGTATTTAAGCATTTGTTTGCTTAAATGTGTGTTTTAAAATGTTGTATTTGTTCTCTCTCCTACAAATGGTTTTTTAAAAACATACAAAAGGAGTCCAGGACCTATGAGTTGAATATTGATGAAGTGGGCATTAGCTACGTACGTCCATGCTGACTGGATGCTTTTATCAGGACGCCTTTAGATATTGGCATGTATGGTATTTATTGTGGCTTACTGGTACCTTGTTGGGAGCTGGGTGCTTTTATCAGGACCCATTTAGATCTCCACCTGAGTGCTCCTGCTTTACTGGTAACTTATCGTGGTTTACTGGTGCCTTGTTGTGGTTTAGTGGTACTTTTTTGTGGTTTACTGGTATTTACTGTGGCTTACTGGTACCTTGTGGGGAGCTGGGTGCTTTTATCAGGACGCCTTTAGACCTCCACCTGAGTGCTTTACTGGTACCTTATTGTGGTTTACTGGTACCTTATTGGTTGTGGCTTACTGGTAGCTTGTGGCTTACTGGTACCTTGTTGTGGTTTACTGGTACCATGTTTGGTTTTACTGGTACCTTGTTGTGGTTTACTGGTACCATGTTTGGTTTTACTGGTACCATGTTTGGTTTTACTGGTACCTTGTCGTGGTTTACTGGTACCTTGTGGTGTACTGGTACCTTATTGTTCAACGGCTCATTCCACCATTTATGGTTTCTGGTTTCTCTGGGCTTGGAGGAGAAGAATAAAAAATAAAATGTCCAAGCTGTATGACACGTTACCAGTAGGCGGAGCTAAACTCTTTAATTAATACCCAATTAAAGTTAATATCAATCAAGGGGATGCGGACCCTGACAGACACAGTGCGTGACTCATACCGGCACTAATAAAGTTGTGGTTGTTGTTGTCGACGGAAGACGTTTGCTCTTTGTGACGCAAATGTTAAATAATAAATGCCGTGGGACTGCGGATAGCTGGGCGAGAGTAGTGTGTGTGGTTGTGTGTGTGTGTGTGTGTGTGTGTGTGTGTGTGTGTGTGTGTGTGTGTGTGTGTTGATTATAAGGGGAGGGGCTGGCTTGTTCCCTTGAACTCTCTCTCACACACACACACACACACCACACTCTCAGCCGTTGTAGTAGTAATGCCTGATTACTTCAATTAATTTCGGTCCGTCGTGAGTGTCAGCCCTCGTGAGGCTTGGGTCCCCACAAACCTCTTGGCCTTCATACACCTTCATCACACCATGAGAGAGAGAGAGAGAGAGAGAGAGAGAGAGAGAGAGAGAGAGAGAGAGGAGAGAGAGAGAGAAGAGAGAGAGGAGAGAGAGAGAGAGAGAGAGAGAGAGAGAGAGAGAGAGAGAGAGAGAGAGAGGGAGAGAGAGACTTTGAGACTTTGTCATCTTGTGCGTCTGGAACCCCTTGACCTCTAGCATCCCCCCCCCCCCCCCCCCCCACAACTGCGCTCCCCATCCCCGGGGGGGGGGCGTGTCCAGGAAGGGTCACCGTACCCTGCTGCAATTTAATGGACACCTCAAGGACACTGCTGCGTGTCAAAGTGAGAAGGCAGAGCTGTCAATCAAACTAGACGATGTGGCTCGATATACACGCTGCTCGGCTCCAGGGCTGTGAGTTGAAAAGGGGTAAACCAATATACACTATTGGTATATACTGTATATATTCGTTTTTTTCTGCAGTGATATATTGGATATTGTGGCTCAATTTTACACGATCAATAGACACTAATTATTCAACAAGCACAGGGTTCTTGGCTCTTGGTCCCTTGACACTGTGACCATGACACAAGCCACACTTTAGTGTGTCAACGACCCTTAAACCTGCGGCTTACTGCAAGGTGTGGCCTTCTCTGTGGTATCTCCAGAGTCAATCTTGCAAGTTCTTGGGACCAGTGCTTGAAGTAGGGGAAAAAAAGTTAAAAAGTAATTCCGAAAAAGTAATGCCCGAAAGTTTTTTAGGATTACTTACATTTTACACTTTTAATGTAGAGAACCAACACCGTCCACCGTCTTCATCTTCTACTTCCTCTTCTTCTTCTTCTTCTTCTTCTTCTTCTTGGTCTCAGGTTCGTAGCGCAGAACGTGATGCGTCTGCAAAAGCTGGGGAGTCGACTGCACATCCTGAAACGTGGCGGAGGGCAAAACTCCTTCTGCACGTCAACACCCAGCCCCGCCCGAGTTTCTAACACCGGGATACGGGCATCACGTACCACGGCATCCGCGCCAACGACACCGAGCAGTTCAGCCTCAACGCGTACTTCGAGGAGGCCGCCGAATTCATCGACAAGGCCCTGGCGCACAACAACGGCAAAGGTGAGCCCAGTCCTACGGTCGAGTCGAGTCGAGTCAAGTCAAGTCGATTTTATTTGTACAGCCCTTAATCACAGTTACGGTCTCAAAAGGCTTTCCAGGCCGTATGATTATTATGGGTCATGTGATTATGACACCGCCCCCCCCCCTAGCCCTATAGCGCCCCCTGAAGGGCAAGAAACGACTCCCTTAATTAACAAGGAAGAAACCTGGAGAAGGAACTCAGAGTGGGGGATCCCTCCTTCCAGGGACGACGGTTCGGAGTGCAGTGGGTGTCATACGGTGTGGTGTGGAGTGTGTGTGTTTGGTGGCCGGTTTAAGCAGCCTCACCTGGCCTCACCAAGTTAGAGTCTGGGGTAGTAACACTACCTTTCGTTCTCTTTCCACAACAGCAACAAGAACAACAACAACACAACAACAACAACAACCGTTTGGGCGGTCTCACACACATTTGCGGCAGAAAGCAGAAACGTGTGTCTACAGACTTTGGTTACATTTGGTTTGGAACTGGTTGTAACAAACTTCAGTCCCCACAAAGCACTGCTGGACGACGAAGATGTGAAGATAATCCTTCAACACGTGTTACTGTATGTCGTGGAGCGAAGACGGCAGGAGGCAGACGGATAATGAGATATTACGGGAGATAATGCGGCGCTCGGGGAGGGCTGCTAAATCCAGCACACTCCCGAGTCCTGTCCCACTTTCGCTTTTGTATCCGATCACGTCCCGGCCGTCACGCCTGGCAGAAGACACACAACACACACACACACACACACACACATACACGTGCAAGTGATACACCTGAAGAGCCGACACTTACTGTTTGTTTAGTTCATTGTTGTTGTTGACGTTGTTGTCGTTTGGCACACACAACACACCACACACACACACACACACACACACACACACACACACACACACACACACACACACACTACCACACACACACACACACACACACACACACACACACACACACACACACACACACACACACACACACACACACATCTGGACACACTGAGAAGTATCCTCTGCTTCTGGGTTCCATCTGGATCTCAAGGGTCTCTGTCTCTCTCTCTCGCTGTCTCTGTCTCTCACTCACTCTTAATTCCTCTTTCTGCCGCTCCCGCTCTCTCTCTCTCTCTCTCTCTCTCTCTCTCAATTTAAAGAGCTTTATTGGCATGGGAAACACACATTTACATTGCAAAAGCGAGTGGTAAATACAATCAAATGTATAAATATGAGTTTCTCTCTCTCTCTGTCTCTCTCTGTCTCTCTCGCTGTCTCTCTCTGTCTCTCTCTGTCTCTGTCTCTCTCTGTCTCTGTCTCTCCCTCTCTCTGTCTCTGTCTCTGTCTCTGTCTCTATCTCCCTTTAGCCTTCAGCCTTGTTGTAAAAAGCCAGCATCATGATGCCGATCCCGGCGATATCCCCTGTCCCTCGATCCAGGGGTCTCTCTCTCTCTCTACTGGGCTGCCTGTCTGTGAGAGAGAGTTTTAATTGAACCCTGTGTGCTATGACATGGATTACATGTCGACTTTGACACATCGGAGCAATTATGAAGCATCCTAATTCCCCCAGAAATCCATAGCGGACGACTCTGTGAATTGAATCTGCCTCGGTGGCTGCCCCTGTAATGAGGAGAGAGGAGAGAGGAGATGAGAGATGAGAGAGAGAGGAGAGAGGAGAGGGGAGAGAGGAGAGAGGAGAGAGGAGAGAGAGGAGAGATGAGAGGGAGAGGAGAGATGGAGGAGGAGAGAGGAGAGAGAGAGAGAGGAGAGAGGAGAGAGGAGAGAGGAGAAAGGGAGGAGGAGAGAGGAGGGAGGAGAGGAGAGGAGAGATGGAGGAGGAGAGAGGAGAGAGGAGAAAGGAGAAAGGGAGGAGGAGAGAGAGGAGAGATGAATGACAATGTTGATCCTGTCTGGTACAATGTCTGTTATTTATTGATTTATTTTAAACGATGATAAAGTCATCTCTCTGTGTGGTGCCCCACCCTGAACTGCATACTCCAACCAGAGGTCACAGGTCAGGGTCCCTTGTGGACGGTCACATGACTCATTTTTGCCCGTGGTTGCAGAAACGTGACGAGAGGCGGGTTGTGTCATCAATTACAGTCGCAGTGTGTTGTGTTGTTGTGTTATTGTTGTACACTGCGATGGTGCAGTCTACGTAATTCAAATGGAAGAATCCGAATCAGAACCAGCATCAGCTTTATTGCCTTAGTTTTTACAAACAAGGAATGTGCTTCTGTGAAATTGGTGCATAACATTGAACTTTTAAATAAACTGTATAAAAAATACACACAAAATAAGCAATTATACTGATGATTAAAGGCTAGGTTGGACGATAACAAGGGAGAATATGGTATGAGAGGGACAAAGAATACATACAAGGGTGAGAGAGTGAGCAAGTGAGCAAGTGAGAGAGGGACTCGAGTCGATCTCAGGATATCCAGGTCTCTCTCTCTCTCTCTCTCTCTCTCGCACGCACTCGCGGTCGAATCGCCAATCGCCATCGATCGCCCCCGATGTACTGTGCAAGGTTACCAGCGGTCGTGGGAGGTCAGAGGTCAGTCCCCTGGCATTGCGTTGTTCTCTCGTGGGAGAGTGGAGCGAGAGACCTAAGGAGAGAGAGAGAGAGAGAGAGAGAGAGAGAGAGAGAGAGAGAGAGAGAGAGAGAGAGAGAGGATTGAGCTGAGGAGATGAGAGAAGAAAGAACAGTCGATGGAAACAAGCGAAGGGAGGGAGGGAAGGAGGGAGGGAGGGAGGGAAGGGGGGAGGGGGGGAGAGGACGAAGGGGCAGAGAGGATGACGAGGAAGACGAGAAGGAAGGGGAGAGAGGGGGGAGGAGCTGCAGAATGTATGTACAGCGGAAAGGAATAAGGCTGTTGGGGGAGGAGGGGGAGGAGGCGGGGAGGGAGGGAGGGAGGGAGTTGTATGAGGGAAGGAATGGGTTTGGGTTAGAAAAGCATTGCAGACAATCTGCCCTGAGCTGTGATACCTGAGTGGGGTCCGTGAAGTCAGCGGCAAGGTGAATCACTCCCGGGACCGCGGGGGGGTCGGTCTGTAATGAATGTGCACGTCAGACAGAGGAGACACACACACACACCACACACCACACACACACACACACCACAACACACACACACACTCTAGGGCACAAACATGCACTCTACATACACAGACATATACTTGCACACACACACACACACACACGGTTGTGAGGAGTGAGTCGGGTGGTGCTGGTGGTGGTGGTGGCGGTGGTGGTGGTGTAGTTGCGCTGTGTGCTTGACTTTCTGCTGTGTACAGCAGAGGTCAGCTACTGTACTGTATTGTTTGTCTGCCCTGCAGAGAAGATGCTTGGCGAGATTAGTTTAGTCACAGCAGATGTGTACCCAACCCACCCGCCTACACACACACACGCACACGCACACACACACGCACACGCACACACACACACACACACACACACACACACACACACACACACACTCACACGTCTCCTTCTCTTCTGGTGTCCCAATAGTTTATAAAAAGCCCAAAAGGTGTTATTAATATCACAATCATCTAGACTTGGGCTGCGGCAAACTTCTGCTTTCTTGGATTGAGTAATCGTTTGCTCAATACAATGTCATACATACTCGCCAAATACTTAAAAAACTTAAAAACAAAAAACTCTAACCCTGCTAGGATACCCTAATATGAAACCCTAACCCCAAAACCAAACCCTATTATGAAACCCTAACCCCAAAACCAAACCCTATTATGAAACCCTAACCCTAATATGAGACCCTAATATGAAACCCTAACCCTAATATGAGACCCTAATATGAAACCCTAACCCTAATATGAGACCCTAATATGAAACCCTAACCCGAATATGAACCCTAATATGAAACCCTAACCCTAATATGAGACCTAATATGAAACCCTAACCCTAATATGAACCCTAACCCGAATATGAAACCCTAATATGAAACCCTAACCCTAATATGGAGACCCTAATATGAAACCCTAACCCGAATATGAGACCCTATATGAAGACCCTAATATGAAACCCTAACCCTAATATGAGACCCTAACATGAAACCCTAACCCTAATATGAGACCCTAATATGAAACCCTAACCCTAATATGAAAATCCTAACATGAAACCCTAACCCTAATATGAGACCCTAATTATGAAACCCTAACCTAATATGAAGACCCTAATATGAACACCTAATATGAAACCCTAACCCTAATATGAAGACCCTAATATGAAACCCTAATATGAGACCCTAATATGAAACCCTAACCTGAATATGAGACCCTAATATGAAACCCTAACAAGAAACCCTAACCCTAATATGAGACCCTCATATGAAACCCTAACAAGAAACCCTAACCCTAATATGAGACCCTAATATGAAACCCTAACCCTAATATGACACCCTAATATGAAACCCTAACCCCAAAACCAAACCCTATTATGAAACCCTAACCCTAATATGAAACCCTAACCCTAACATGAAACCCTAACCCTAATATGAGACCCTAACATGAAACCCTAACCTATGAGACCCTAATATGAAACCCTAACCCTAATATGAGACCCTCATATGAAACCCTAACCCTAATATGAGACCCTAACATGAAACCCTAACCCTAACATGAAACCCTAACCCTAATATGAGACCCTAATATGAAACCCTAACCCTAATATGAGACCCTAACATGAAACCCTAACCCTAATATGAGACCCTAACCCTAATATGAAACCCTAACCCTAATATGAGACCCTAACATGAAACCCTAACCCTAATATGAGACCCTAATATGAAACCCTAACATGAAACCCTAACCCTAATATGAGACCCTAACCCTAATATGAGACCCTAATATGAAACCCTAACCTGAATATGAGACCCTAATATGAAACCCTAACAAGAAACCCTAACCCTAATATGAGACCCTAATATGAAACCCTAACCCTAATATGAGACCCTAACATGAAACCCTAACCCTAATATGAGACCCTAACATGAAACCCTAACCCTAATATGAGACCCTAATATGAAACCCTAACCCTAATATGAGACCCTAACATGAAACCCTAACCCTAATATGAGACCCTAATATGAAACCCTAACCCTAATATGAAACCCTAACCCTAATATGAGACCCTAACCCTAATATGAGACCCTAATATGAAACCCTAATATGAAACCCTAACCCTAATATGAGACCCTAACCCTAATATGAGACCCTAACAAACCCTAACCCTAATATGAGACCCTAACCCTAATATGAAACCCTAATATGAAACCCTAACCCTAATATGAGACCCTAATATGAAACCCTAATATGAAACCCTAACCCTAATATGAGACCCTAACATGAAACCCTAACCCTAATATGAGACCCTAACCCTAATGAAACCCTAACCCTAATATGAGACCCTAACATGAAACCCTAACCCTAATATGAGACCCTAACATGAAACCCTAACCCGATTATGAGACCCTAATATGAAACCCTAACATGAAACCCTAACCCTAATATGAGACCCTAACCCTAATATGAGACCCTAACAAGAAACCCTAACCCTAATATGAGACCCTAACATGAAACCCTAACCCGATTATGAGACCCTGATATGAAACCCTAACATGAAACCCTAACCCTAATATGAGACCCTAACATGAAACCCTAATATGAAACCCTAACCCTAATATGAGACCCTAACCCTAATATGAGACCCTAACCCTAATATGAGACCCTAACCCTAATATGAGACCCTAATATGAAACCCTAACCCTAATATGAAACCCTAACATGAAACCCTAACCCTAATATGAGACCCTAACCCTAATATGAGACCCTAATATGAAACCCTAACCCTAATATGAAACCCTAATATGAAACCCTAACCCTAATATGAAACCCTAACCCTAATATGAGACCCTAACCCTAATATGAGACCCTAATATGAAACCCTAAGGGTTTCATATTAGGGTCTCATATTAGGGTTAGGGTCTCATATTAGGGTTAGGGTTTCATATTAGGGTTAGGGTTTCATATTAGGGTTTCATATTAGGGTTAGGGTTTCATATTAGGGTCTCATATTAGGGTTAGGGTTTCATATTAGGGTTAGGGTTTCATATTAGGGTCTCATATTAGGGTTAGGGTTTCATATTAGGGTCTCATATTAGGGTTAGGGTCTCATATTAGGGTTAGGGTCTCATATTAGGGTTAGGGTCTCATATTAGGGTTAGGGTCATATTAGGGTTTCATATTAGGGTTAGGGTTTCATATTAGGGTTAGGGTTCATATTAGGGTTAGGGTTTCATATTAGGGTTTCATATTAGGGTTAGGGTCTCATATTAGGGTTAGGGTTTCATGTTAGGGTCTCATATTAGGGTTAGGGTTTCTTGTTAGGGTCTCATATTAGGGTTAGGGTCTCATATTAGGGTTAGGGTTTCATGTTAGGGTTTCATATTAGGGTCTCATATTCGGGTTAGGGTTTCATGTTAGGGTTAGGGTTTCATGTTAGGGTCTCATATTAGGGTTAGGGTTTCATGTTAGGGTCTCATATTAGGGTTAGGGTTTCTTGTTAGGGTCTCATATTAGGGTTAGGGTCTCATATTAGGGTTAGGGTTTCATGTTAGGGTTTCATATCAGGGTCTCATAATCGGGTTAGGGTTTCATGTTAGGGTCTCATATTAGGGTTAGGGTCTCATATTAGGGTTAGGGTTTCATGTTAGGGTCTCATATTAGGGTTAGGGTTTCATAGTTAGGGTCTTCATAGGGGATTTAGGGTTCTATATTAGGGTTTAGGGTCTCATATTAGGGTTAGGGTTTCATGTTAGGGTTTCATATTAGGGTCTCATAATCGGGTTAGGGTTTCATGTTAGGGTCTCATATTAGGGTTAGGGTTTCATATTAGGGTCTCATATTAGGGTTAGGGTTTCATGTTAGGGTCTCATATTAGGGTTAGGGTTTCTTGTTAGGGTCTCATATTAGGGTTAGGGTCTCATATTAGGGTTAGGGTTTCATGTTAGGGTTTCATATTAGGGTCTCATATTAGGGTTAGGGTTTCTTGTTAGGGTCTCATATTAGGGTTAGGGTCTCATATTAGGGTTAGGGTTTCATGTTAGGGTTTCATATTAGGGTCTCATAATCGGGTTAGGGTTTCATGTTAGGGTCTCATATTAGGGTTAGGGTTTCATGTTAGGGTTCATATTAGGGTTAGGGTTTCATGTTAGGGTCTCATATTAGGGTTAGGGTTTCATATGAGGGTCTCATATTAGGGTTAGGGTTTCATATTAGGGTTAGGGTTTCATGTTAGGGTCTCATATTAGGGTTAGGGTTTCATATTAGGGTCTCATATTAGGGTTAGGGTTTCATATTAGGGTCTCATAATCGGGTTAGGGTTTCATGTTAGGGTCTCATATTAGGGTTAGGGTTTCATGTTAGGGTTAGGGTTTCATATTAGGGTTAGGGTTTCATAATAGGGTTTGGTTTTGGGGTTAGGGTTTCATATTAGGGTGTCATATTAGGGTTAGGGTTTCATATTAGGGTCTCATATTAGGGTTAGGGTTTCTTGTTAGGGTTTCATATGAGGGTCTCATATTAGGGTTAGGGTTTCTTGTTAGGGTTTCATATTAGGGTCTCATATTCAGGTTAGGGTTTCATATTAGGGTCTCATATTAGGGTTAGGGTTTCATATTAGGGTCTCATATTAGGGTTAGGGTTTCATATTAGGGTCTCATATTAGGGTTAGGGTTTCTTGTTAGGGTTTCATATGAGGGTCTCATATTAGGGTTAGGGTTTCTTGTTAGGGTTTCATATTAGGGTCTCATATTAGGGTTAGGGTTTCATATTAGGGTCTCATATTAGGGTTAGGGTTTCATATTAGGGTCTCATATTAGGGTTAGGGTTTCTTCATATTAGGGTCTCATATTAGGGTTAGGGTTTCATATTAGGGTCTCATATTAGGGTTAGGGTTTCATATTAGGGTCTCATATTAGGGTTAGGGTTTCATATTAGGGTCTCATATTAGGGTTAGGGTTTCATATTAGGGTCTCATATTAGGGTTAGGGTTTCATATTAGGGTTAGGGT
Source organism: Coryphaenoides rupestris (assembly GCA_002895965.2). NCBI lineage: Eukaryota > Metazoa > Chordata > Actinopteri > Gadiformes > Macrouridae > Coryphaenoides > Coryphaenoides rupestris. The sequence continues at coordinate 11,641 of PIJE02001187.1, read as the reverse complement.
TTCATATTAGGGTCTCATATTAGGGTTAGGGTTTCATAATAGGGTTTGGTTTTGGGGTTAGGGTTTCATAATAGGGTTTGGTTTTGGGGTTAGGGTTTCATATTAGGGTATCCTAGCAGGGTTAGAGTTTTTTGTTTTTAAGTTTTTAAGTATTTGCGAATGTATGACATTGTATTGAGCAAACGATTACTCAATCCAAGAAAGCAGAAGTTTGCCGCAGCCCAAGTCTAGATGATTGTGATATTAATAACACCTTTTGGGCTTTTTATAAACTATTGGGACACCAGAAGAGAAGGAGACGTGTGAGTGTGTGTGTGTGTGTGTGTGTGTGTGTGTGTGTGCGTGTGCGTGTGCGTGTGCGTGTGTGTGTGTAGGGTGGGTGGGTTGGGTACACATCTGCTGTGACTAAACTAATCTCGCCAAGCATCTTCTCTGCAGGGCAGACAAACAATACAGTACAGTAGCTGACCTCTGCTGTACACAGCAGAAAGTCAAGCACACAGCGCAACTACACCACCACCACCGCCACCACCACCACCACCACCACCACCACCCTCACAACCGTGTGTGTGTGTGTGTGTGTGTGCAAGTATATGTCTGTGTATGTGAGTGCATGTGTTGTGTAGAGTGTGTGACACACACACACACACACACAGTCATAACACAGAGTTATGTCCACTGCCAGTGTCACAACACGATCATTAAGCCAAGATCCACAACTTCTGTGTCAGGAGTAGGAGTATGTCTGAAGCCAACACACACACACACACACACACACACACACACACCACACACTCTGACCAGTGTGTGTGTGTGTGTGTGTGTGTGTGCGTATACTACTAGAGTGATATATATGCCTGGCTTTATCACACTATCAAGGCCTTTTTTTCTGTCTGCATTAGTGCATTGCAATATATGTCAATACCCCCCCGCCCTCCATCACCACAATGTACTCACCTGTGGATATGTCAAAGGCGTAGTGCACCACGATATAGCCAATACCACTGACCTCACATTAGCGGCTCACTACTCCAGTGAAACCTTTTTTAAACCTTCATTGGACGTTACGTTGGATCGTGGATTAGACTTTAAACGAAGTCCCAAAACTCTCTCGACGACTTGGTAGGCAACGGAGTAATCTTGAACGTCCATCTACGTTCTAGACCAGTAAAACAAGTCTTTGGTTTACAACAATAAGAGAGTAAGAGAGAGAGAGAGAGAGAGAGAGAGAGAGAGAGAGAGAGAGAGATTTGGAAACGATATTCAGAATCAAAAGGTACGTTTCAGGACAGGAAAAACATGGTTAAAGCCGCCATACTCTGGCAGACACGCGAATGTCTTACCGGACACCATTTTACAATTACTGAAGAACCAATCAGAAGAGGGGAGGTGTTTTAACGAGTTCCCTTCCCATATATAGGCCTACATTATTCACATGTATACATTTAATATGTATTTAGCACATAGTATATTATAAGTATGTGCATCATACCTCAACTCGCATATGTTAAGCAGACCGATAAACTACGGGAAGTTACAAAGGGTGTTTGGGAGTCCACTTTTTAGTTTGCACACAACACGTTGTGGGGCGCCATATATACTGTACATATATATATGACCTGGAGGGTGTGCTGTAGCATGAGTAGATGGGCGGGTTAGCGTTAGACAGAGACACCTCGGCTAGTCTCACCTCATTAACGCCACTATTTAGTCCTCCTTTGGTATATCTGTATACATATGAATATATACGTGTATATATACATATTTATGTGTTGACATATATGAATGTATCGGCAATGTGTCTCTATATTGTGTAGGTATCGTGAGTACACGTCTTAGTCCTCTATATCTATATCCACCATATTGTTGTGTGGGTGTGTGTGTTTGTTTATATGTGTGGTGTGTGTGTGTGTGTGTGTGTGTGTCTGTAATGTTGTAGAATTTAACCAGCTGTACACATGCCTCCCTATCGTGCACAATTTCACTTTTCTGTTGGGTGTTTTGTGTTTTATTTTTGGTGTATTTTTGTTCCTAATATTATTTTGGGTCGCCATGTATGCACGCATACTCACAGTTGTGAGTGACATACATGTGTCACCGTGACATGATTAGCCTCGTCATGCCAAGATCAGCTCATCGTCGATGTTTACTTCTGCTTGGTTTGAGTCGTGTGTTTACTGGTAAATGCTAAGAATATACTGTATCGTGTCTGTTCTTGGAATATACCATATATTCCCGAATAAACGCATTTGGATCAGAGATGAGGGGTTTGGGGGCACGGAATGAGAATAGAGTCAGGATATTTTTTGTGCCTCACACTCTTAACCAACCATGGATTTCTGAGGAAATCACTGTAAGGATGGCTTGGATTGAAGCAAACCCACCCACTCGACAATAATTCAAGTTTTACATTTTGTTTACAGACCCCACAGCTCGATGCCGAAAAATCATAGGTAGATTTCACTTGCTTTTCCCAACATGCTTCGTTGTGAATGATTGAAGTTCATCTCGGTCAATAAACAAGCACATTAACGGAATAGCGGAAAGCAAACGCAAACAGAAGTATGGACCGTGCAACGTGTAATATTTAGAAGCATATTTCGGTCGCGTTTTTTTCCCGTCACAGTGCGGATTTACATCGACGGGGACGTCTCCCGGTCTTTTGGGTCGGAAAAGAAGTTGCGACCCGCTGTGATTGCATATACTGTATATGCCCTGTAGCAGAAGCAGCACGAGAGAAAGCAATTATCGCAGGAGGGCAAAGTCAAGGGCCGATGCACTGTAATCCATTTTGGGCGCCGTGGACAGGTTTGGCATTTGGGCGGTCGTGACACACTGCACGTTGTGTTCCTCATGCTCCTGGTCCCGGCAGCTCCCAGCAATGGCCTCTGAATGTCCTTCTCATCCTCTCACCTCTCATCAGCTGAGATGTTGTTTTCCTCTGAAACCGGGTCGGCCCATCGTGTCAACGTGTGAGCGAAACTGTATACGTGAACATGTTTCAAATGTTAATTGTTAATGTTAATCACAACGCACGTGTCTTTTCGAGTGACGCCTCCTTCGGTTTGGAGTTGAAAGTCGAGCAGTTTGGAACATTTAAAGGGACCCTGTGTACCACCGGGTGTGAGTGTGAGTGTGAAAATTGTCATGTGACTCGCCTCTAGTGACATCACAAGTGGGAGTGTCCACCCAGATGTACTGGACTGACTGGATCAGTCCAGTACCAGACTCCGACCCAGTGGACTGTACCAACTGGTAGACTCACTTATCTATCCGTCATACATCGGAATGGACACGCCCACTTGTGATGTCACTGACGGGTAATCACACTCACACCCGGTGGTAAAAAAATACAAGAAATAAAATAAAATACATGTCGGTCACACAGTCATGGTTTTCATCAACACTTCATTACAGCCACAACCAAAACCACACAAGAACTGAGTTCTACAGAACGGCACAAAAACACAATCCTTTTCTCAATGAAACCGCGTCGACGAACATAGCGGCCAGCGTTCCTGTAATATCCAGACAGACACCGAGAAATACAGATACAACATCAGTGACAATAAAGTTTCTATCAAACACGAAGGCGCCAACACCAAACGCTACGATTGTCTGTCTCAAGTGACCTCTCATTGACAACATTTGTGTCTGTGTGGAACTTTCTAAGCTGTGTCTGTCAGTGTATATGCTCTTTCTCGGTTCATTTTGTTGTCTTTATTATCTACATTTTTATTATTATTATACACAAACATGATCCGTGTTGAATGTCCACATTGTGTTTCGACGGTAGACCGCCATGAGGGGAAACTTTGAGTCTTTTTTGTTAAGCGTTTACTGCCTATGCCAAACCATTTTGTCACAAACATACAGTATGTTTAGGTTCACAGGGAATGTGCTACTATGACAGCTACAGTTATAGGCCCACAGGGGGACGAAACGAAGAAACACATGTCAACAATAGTTTAGTCGAGTTGATCCCCTGATCACCTATTCATTAACTTCTGTTCTGTTGTGTTCTCCACTAGTGCCTAATGGGCACTGAGCCACGCCAGGTCCTGGCTACTGCATGGGTTACCACTGATCAAACACATCGATTTCTGAGCAGCAGAGGAGACTTGTACAACAATCTTTTTGGGCTTCGAATGATATCGTGAAACACTGCCACATACTGTCTAGTGATCGCACTGTTTTTTGCACAAGCCGCTCTTGAATCAACGGCTCCTTTTAGTTTTCGTGACGTTTAAGAGTCATGACGACGACGAGACCATGACGAGAGATCTTATTTGTTGTTGTCTGTAGTGTAACGTGACGCACCCTGTAATGTTATATCACCGAGCCTCTATTGCCACACACACAGAGAGAGAGAGAGAGAGAGAGAGAGAGAGAGAGAGAGAGAGAGAGAGAGAGAGAGAGAGAGAGAGAGAGAGAGAGAGTCTTCCAGGTTCACTGTCAAAATAAAAGCCACCCTGCCACCTGTTTGTAAGGTCAGGACTTTTACTTTGTGAACCTGGAGTCCACCTCTGGAGCCTCTACTAGTTGCTCATCATGTCATTTTGTAGGTTATGCTCATGGTACAGTACTTAATGTATTGTCAGGAATGTCAAAGTGACCTGCCATCAATGTATATTATTATATATACTGAGTATGTATTACCAATTAAGGCTATTGTGAATTGCTGCATTTTACTGTCATAACTAGCCTACTGAAGTTTTGTCTGATTTCAGACCCGTAGAGTTGATATTCCAAATGAGATATTTACTTTACTTTGGTTGACTGGTTGTTGTTCATTTCTATCTGTCCTTTTCTGCTTTGTTTATTGGTTGATTGTTTTGTTAAACTAATAAAGAATGATCTTTTTTGTACTGTATATGGTGTTCTGAAGTACATCTCTCAAGTAGCCAGATAATATTGATGTGTTACATTTGCTTCGACCTATATATTATAGATATACAGTAGATATCTATGAATTATGGCTTGAAATAATCATATTATAAACATAATGTGATAAGTGGAGTAGCATCCGTTTTATCAGAATATAATTCTGATAATAGTAGATAGAGTAGTTAGTACATGAGCTATTTAGTTAAAGGTGCTTATATGTAAGAACCACGGATTCCTTCTCATTACTGACCCCTTTGGCCGCTAGGTGAACTGCAGCCTGCTGGAGCTCTAAGTGCATTCAGATCTCTGTGGGTTGAGACAATAACAATCAGAAACTAATGTTAGTTCTAATCATAATTCAACCTTGTACACATTTAAAAAAGCTATGAAATAACTTTTTTGGATTGGGTTTTTTTATTTATTTGATTCACATCTTGAATCTTGGTAAATGGATTGCATTTATATAGGAGGAGCAGGTAGGGTTAGGTGGTCCGTTGCTCAGGCGGCAACCTCCACACCTTAGCTAGGAGGAGAAGGTAGGGTTAGGTGGTGTCTTGCTCAGGAACACCTCCACACTTAGCTAGGAGGAGCAGGTAGGGTTAGGTGGCGTCTTGCTCAGGGACACCTCCACACTTAGCTAGGGAGGAGCAGTAGCAGTGGGAATGGGGTGGGCTTAGGGGCTGGGGGTGGGATGGGGTTTGGGCGCGCGGTGGGTACTTAGGGTTAGGTTGGTGTCTTGTTCAGGGACACCTCCAACTTAGCTAGGAGGGAGCAGGTAGAGGTTTAGGTGGTGTCTTGGCTCAGGCGACAACTCCACACTTAGCTAGGAGGAGCAGGTAGGGTTAGGTGGCGTCTTGCTCAGGGAGACCCTCCACACTAGCCTAGGAGGCAGAAGGTAGGGTTAGGTGGCGTCTTGCTCAGGGACACCTCCACACTTAGCTAGGAGGAGCAGGTAGGGTTAGGTGGCGTCTTGCTCAGGGACACCTCCACACTTAGCTAGGAGGAGCAGGTAGGGTTAGGTGGCGTCTTGCTCAGGGACACCTCCACACTTAGCTAGGAGGGGGAGGAGCCCCGGGGATCGAACCAGCAACCTTCCTGTTGCCAGACAACTGCTCTTCTTATACCTCCTGAGCTACTGCCCAAAAGCTGTTCCACGCAGCAGAGTCAGGGAAGCTTTCATTTTTTAACTTCAAGTTAAAAGTGATTTGTGCATGTAGTCCCTGAACGGATTCATGATTCTTACATACAAGACCATTAAAGACACTGCACGAACCAGCAAACTTCCTGTTGCCAGACCGGCTCTTAGCTCCTGAGCTACTGCCACCCTGAGTACTAGAACACATTGAACACACACACAGTATTGGACTTGGCTTACATCATTAACCTTCCAGAATTCAGATGACAAGCGAGCCAAATTGAATTCTGAAAGTAATCGGTGAAGTTGTTGGTGATATTGAAGCTTCTTCCCATGAGGATAGCTTCTACATGTGTGTGGATTAATAAAGATCTTCTTCTTCTTCTTCTTCACTGAGCCAGATGATATTGATTACTACCGTACGAGGCAGCTGGAGTCGCGAGATCACATTGACGTGAATGAAGGGCCGGCAGTAGCTCAGGAGGTATAAGAGCCGTTGTGTGGCAACAGGAAGGTTGCTGGTTTGATCCCCGGGCTCCTCCCCCTCATAGCTAAGTGTCGAGGTGTCCCTGAGCAAGACACCACCTCACCCTGACTGCTCCTGACGTGTTGGTTGTTACCTTGCGCCGTCGGTGTATGAATGGGTGAATGTGAGGCAACTAGCTGGATGAAAGCACTGTATAAATGCAATCCATTTACACGAGAGCCCGGCTTATGCCAGGTTATTCGCTTGTGGCCAATCCAGTGGTTCGGGCCAATTGGTGTCCTATGGGTAACTCCTGGCAGCTAAGGGGCGTGGCGGTGGTGGTCAGATGGTTCCTCCAATCACCTGTCTAGTATTTCATATTTTTGTTCCAAAGGACGACTTCCCAGACGGTTCTGTGAAACAAACCAACCAACTCGGAAAGATCCTGACAAAAAAAAAGTACCAGCATTCAGAAGTCGGCCATTAGAGATGGTTTTAACGACTCGGGGACACATGGCGTCTGGATTGGTCGACCGTCTAGTCGTTCGGTGTACTTATTTAGTTGAACGACTGCTCCGAATATTAAGCTATGCGTGTTCCTTGAAGCAAATGCAATTGATTAAAACTGAGTTGTTGTTGTCTTGTGGTGTTTATTTTCACCTGTTAAAATGGAATCGTTCAAACAATGACGCTAGAAGCATGAATCAAAGTTTGCCATTTTACTTAAAATAATAAAATGACACATGGGAAGTTACAGATGGAAACAGAAATGGTTCCAATATAAAATTACATGAAAGCCAAATACAAAACTGAAGTAAATACAAATTATTATTAGTATTTACAGTTATTAGAAGCTAATTAATTTGACACCACTGAACAGCCACTGATGCCATGAATTTGCAGTCGATTAAGTTAAGAAACTCTGTTGCACGCATGTTATTGTAACACACATGCATACAGAACTTAGCTAAAAGTTAACTTATGTTGCATTGGCCGTAAAGTAAAGGTTGGCGGTCACTTGACTTAAGGACCCGTTAAAAACAAGAAGGTGGATGTAAACACAAAGCAACGTATCTACAACGTGCTGCTAGTAACCATGCTGGCGTTCAACGATACATTCTGGCTTCATAGTAGATTGATTGTTTCTATTCATGTCAGTGCCAAGAGACACTTTCTGCTCTGATTTACAATGAAAATGATTTGCGATCACCCTTTTCAAACGGGGACATCAACTCTACTCCTTTGCTTTGGACCACAGCCACACCCCATAAGTCACCGTACTTCAGTTTTGAGGGAATGTTTCTCTTCGAATGAGGCAACGTTGTCAACTCCCCTGCCTGGTTGGTCTTCGAACAGCTCTGCCTCGCAGAAGCTGCAGCATGAGGAGCCTTGATTTGTATGGCTGCACCTGCAAAAAGGAAATAAAGTGAAAATACGTAACAAATAAAGCAAAACAATTTGATGCCTAAATATATATATATAAAATTCACATTTAACATTCTTAATAATATTCTTAATATTCTTTCTATCAGGTGCAATACGTCCCCTAACCACTATTATCACAGTATTACACTTCAACGATGCCAAGTTGTTTTCGCCGCCTGAATATCTTATCTTTAGTGGTGGGATTCCATTAAAAAATGAGAGGCTTTGTAATTAATTAATCGAAATTAATCTCATTTTAATTGCATATCAATATTTGACACGAGAAGCAACATTTTTCAATTCAAATGGATTTTGGTATACGAGTGAATCAATGAATCGACATAGACATAGACATAGACATAGACATAGACACAGACACAGACACAGACACAGACATAGACATAGACATAGACATAGACATAGACATAGACATTGACATTGACATTGATATAGACATAGACATAGACATACTGTATACATAGACATATACATATACTGTTCATATACATAGACATACTGTATACATATACTGTACATATACATAGACATACTGTATACATATACTGTACATATACATATACATATACATAGACATACTGTATACATATACTGTACATATACATATACATAAACATACTGTATACATATACTGTACATATACATATACATAGACATACGTTTAAGCAGCAACATCCTGTTTGTTTTTGCTACACAGACCAACAGATCAGAAAGATCGTAAAAAAACTGATCGAAATCAACGCTTAAAGTCCCAGCCCTAATAATAATATAAAATAGTATATGTGGTATTATAATATAATATAATGAGATATGATAATATACTGAGATATAACATAAAATAATATAGAATAATATAAATAATGAACTGAGGTATAATATCAAATTATATACTGAGATATAATAACATAAAATAATATATAATAATATAAAAATAATAAACTGAGCTATAATAATATAAAATAACATACTGAGATATGATAATATACTGATATAATAAATAAAATAATATAAAATAACATATTGAGATATGATAATATACTGAGATATAATAACATAAAACAATATAAAATAACATACTGAGATATAATAACATAAAATAATATAAAATAACATACTGAGATATAATAACATAAAATAATATAAAATAACATACTGAGATATGATAATATACTGAGATATAATAACATCAAATAATATAAAATAGTATACTGAGGTATACCGTATGCTCGTGGAATATGTTGCTCCACCAGCACAAGCAGTAATTTCATGTTGCCACGAGGGGGGCTCTGTTACGCAAAATGGGCATTTCGGGGGTGCCCCCCAAGTCTTAGGCACTCTAGGCAATTGCCTATGTGGCCTATACTAAAATGCCGTCCTGCTGGTTGGGTGGTGGGAATGGGTTAGGAAAGAAGGCGGGGGGATTCTTTCTATCAGGTGCAATACGTCCCCTAACCACTATTATCACAGTATTACACTTCAACGATGCCAAGTTGTTTTCGCCGCCTGAATATCTTATCTTTAGTGGTGGGATTCCATTAAAAAATGAGAGGCTTTGTAATTAATTAATCGAAATTAATCTCATTTTAATTGCATATCAATATTTGACACGAGAAGCAACATTTTTCAATTCAAATGGATTTTGGTATACGAGTGAATCAATGAATCGACATATACATAGACATAGACATAGACACAGACACAGACACAGACACAGACATAGACATAGACATAGACATAGACATAGACATTGACATTGACATTGATATAGACATAGACATAGACATACTGTATACATAGACATATACATATACTGTTCATATACATAGACATATACTGTACATATACATAGACATACTGTATACATATACTGTACATATACATATACATATACATAGACATACTGTATACATATACTGTACATATACATATACATAAACATACTGTATACATATACTGTACATATACATATACATAGACATACGTTTAAGCAGCAACATCCTGTTTGTTTTTGCTACACAGACCAACAGATCAGAAAGATCGTAAAAAAACTGATCGAAATCAACGCTTAAAGTCCCAGCCCTAATAATATAAAAATAGTATATGTGGTATTATAATATAATATAATGAGATATGATAATATACTGAGATATAACAAAATAATATAGAATAATATAAACTAATGAACTGAGGTATAATTATATCAAATTATATACTGAGATATAATAACATAAAATAATATATAATAATATAAAATAATAAACTGAGGTATAATTATATAATATAATATACTGAGATATGATAATATACTGAGATATAATAACATAAAATAATATAAAATAACATATTGAGATATGATAATATACTGAGATATAATAACATAAAACAATATAAAATAACATACTGAGATATAATAACATAAAATAATATAAAATAACATACTGAGATATAATAACATAAAATAATATAAAATAACATACTGAGATATGATAATATACTGAGATATAATAACATCAAATAATATAAAATAGTATACTGAGGTATACCGTATGCTCGTGGAATATGTTGCTCCACCAGCACAAGCCAGTCAATTTCATGTTGCCACGATGGGGGCTCTGTTTACGCAAAATGGGGCCTCTTTGCCACGGGGGGGCGGGTCTTCCCTAGGCAATTGCCTATGTGTCCTGCAGTCCGGCTGGTTGGGTGGTGGGAATGGGTTAGGAAAGAAGGGGGGGGCGGGTTAAGGGGGGAAGCTATGCAGAGTCCTGGTGAACTCAGGTGGGTCTGTAGTCTTGCTTCAGAGAAGAGTTGAGACTTAGCAGAGCAATGTTTGCCTGTTCTTATTCATGGTGGTATTGCGGAGGCTGGGAGTCCAGCCGAGAGAGAGTTGCAGTAGTCGAGGCGAGTGACGGCGAGCGCTCGGACCAAGATCCGTGCCGCCTCACGTGTGAGGAAGGTCCGGGTCCTGCGGATGTCGTCGAGAGCAATTCTACAAGATGGAGCCACAGAGGTGATGTCGGTGTTGCGGCACAGCCGGCCGTCCGGTACCACGCAAGGTTCCTTGCCGTTTGGTGAAAGGGGGGACATTGATGTCCTCAATGGTGACAAGTAGGTCCATCTGGTCGGGTCTTTCCCCGACATGAAGAGAAACTCAGTGATTAAGCTTCAAGTGATTAGCCGTCCATTTGCTGATATCAGCTTGGCATTTAGAGATGTGTGTTGCAATGTTGGTGTCAGAGGACAGGAAGGAAAGCATGTTTATCTCTGTTTCATGTTCTTCTACAAAATACTATCTGCTGTTTGGATCCAAAGGCTGAGCCAATAGTATAACGACTCCTATCTGTGATTATATTTTACATATCCAGAATAGCATTTCTCCTCATCATTCAGTTTTGTCACATTTGTATTCTCACTACTCTTGTACTCTTGTCTTGTCATTTTTAACCAGATTGTCCTGTGTTCTAAATCTTGGTGTCATTTGTCCTCGGAAGAATGTCATTGTGGATATACGAGTTGGATATATAATATATAATATATAATTATGGATATCAGCAGTACATATCCAGTCTAGCGATTAAATGTTCAAGCGGCCTGCTATAAACAACGGTGTGTATGTCTGTGTGCATGTGTGTATGTGTGTGTGTATGTGTGTGTATGTGTGTGTATGTGTGTGTATGTGTGTGTGTGTGTGTGTGTGTGTGTATGTGTGTGCA
>PIJE02001186.1:160206-161958 GCA_002895965.2 Coryphaenoides rupestris | reverse complement strand
CACCACCACCACCATCATCACCTCCACTAATACCTTCACTACTACCTCCACCACCATCACCACCACCACCACCACCACCACCATCATCACCTCCACTAATACCTTCACTACTACCTCCACCACCATCACCACCACCACCACCACCATTACCTGAAAGGGAAAATAAACTGTAAATGCCTGTATGCCATCATCATATATATCTCATTTCCTCTCCTCGTATTCAAGCAGCGATGTGTCCCATGTTTGCCACTAGAATGCGAGGAGAATCCAGGCGTCCATTTGTATTTATTCTTTGGTCAGGCCTGATTGTGCAGCACAGTCCAAGTGCTTTGATTGGTTCTCACTTTGTAAGCCACTTTGGACACAATTGTCTGCGAAATGGGACTAAATGGGAATGGTAAATATTGTTTGGATATAATAGCTGAAAGTGCCTTGAAAAGCCCTGAGCGTGTGGCCAGGCTCGGTGTCTACTAGTAGTCTACCTTCCTGCCTTTCGTCTCTTCCACCCTTCTTCACATCCATCCATGTTTCTGTTGTCCTCGCGCTCCGATCCAGGTGGACTTTGCCTTCAGAGTGTGGCAGAGTTTCCCGGAGCGGATCGTGGGCTACCCGGCCCGGAGCCACTACTGGGACAGCGGGCGGGCTCGCTGGGGCTACACCTCCAAGTGGACCAACGACTACTCCATGGTCCTGACCGGAGCGGCCTTCTACCACAGGTACCGACCGACCGCGACAAGCCCACCAAACGTGCCTGTTGGGGAACGGGCCGATGGCTTGGGCACTCAGGTATTGCTGCTGCAGCTTGCAACTTTCTGGAGAACCGGCCACACAAACGACTTCACGCTCCACACTGCACTTCACTTGGGTCCTGAGCAATACACCGGCTAGTGCGGTGCCCGTTTCGTGCCTGTTCGGAACGGGACAATCTCTTGCGGCTTTCTCGAGAACCGCTCCCCCAACCGACTTCACGCTCGGCACTGAACTTCGGCGGGTCCTCAGCAATACATCCACCAAGTGTGAAGTGGATTGAATGAACAGTTGTCGAGACATACTGCACATACATACAAAGATATATACATACATATACAAAGAGTCCTTGCATTATACATTTATACTTGTTCTATGGGGAACAATACTGTCATATACAAATATTAAATTAAATAAATGAGAGCGACAGAAAGGTAGATGGGGGGGGACCAAAGATTGTGTTATGAATCCACGGTGTTACCACCGCTTACTTTCCACCATAAGCTGTCATCATTTGAAAGTGAATAACTTATTAAAAACAGCCTTCCGGCGTCCTACTCTATGAAACGAGGGCGTCTGCACCTCTGATTGCGCGCTTGATTTCCTCTCCAGTTGGATTAGCACTACCTACACCCGACTGGCTCATCAACAATCATTTCTCGCCGCCGTGTCAGACGAGACTTTTTTGCGAGGAAACTTTCCGGCGTCAGCGAATCGCTAAAATGTGCGTTGAGCGCGAGACCAACTGACGGGTGACTTGGCTCATTAAGCCCGCCGTTTTTTTTTTGTCAGATAACGCGCAGCCAGACGCCGGTTCGGATTTCATGTAACTAAAACCACTACCTGTACACACACTACGTACCGGCAAATCTGCTGACCATGGTGGATCGCATGGCCAACTGTGAGGACATCCTGATGAACTTCCTGGTCTCCGCCGTCACCCGGCAACCGCCAATCAAAGTCACGCAGAAGAAGCAGTACAAGGAGACCATGATGTCACAGGTG
>PIJE02001186.1:142706-155206 GCA_002895965.2 Coryphaenoides rupestris | reverse complement strand
CGGCGGCGAGAAATGATTGTTGATGAGCCAGTCGGGTGTAGGTAGTGCTAATCCAACTGGAGAGGAAATCAAGCGCGCAATCAGAGGTGCAGACGCCCTCGTTTCATAGAGTAGGACGCCGGAAGGCTGTTTTTAATAAGTTATTCACTTTCAAATGATGACAGCTTATGGTGGAAAGTAAGCGGTGGTAACACCGTGGATTCATAACACAATCTTTGGTCCCCCCCCATCTACCTTTCTGTCGCTCTCATTTATTTAATTTCATATTTGTATATGACAGTATTGTTCCCCATAGAACAAGTATAAATGTATAATGCAAGGACTCTTTGTATATGTATGTATATATCTTTGTATGTATGTGCAGTACGTCTCGACAACTGTTCATTCGATCCACTTCACACTTGGTGGATGTATTGCTGAGGACCCGCCGAAGTTCAGTGCCGAGCGTGAAGTCGGTTGGGGGAGCGGTCCTCGAGAAAGCCGCAAGAGATTGTCCCATTCCGAACAGGCACGGAACGGGCACCGCACTAGCCGGTGTATTGCTCAGGACCCAAGTAAAGTGCAGTGTGGAGCGTTTGTGTGGCCGGTTCTCCAGAAAGTTGCAAGCTGCAGCAGCAATACCTGAGTGCCCAAGCCATCGGCCCGTTCCCCAACAGGCACGTTTGGTGGGCTTGTCGCGGTCGGTCGGTACCTGTGGTAGAAGGCCGCTCCGGTCAGGACCATGGAGTAGTCGTTGGTCCACTTGGAGGTGTAGCCCCAGCGAGCCCGCCCGCTGTCCCAGTAGTGGCTCCGGGCCGGGTAGCCCACGATCCGCTCCGGGAAACTCTGCCACACTCTGAAGGCAAAGTCCACCTGGATCGGAGCGCGAGGACAACAGAAACATGGATGGATGTGAAGAAGGGTGGAAGAGACGAAAGGCAGGAAGGTAGACTACTAGTAGACACCGAGCCTGGCCACACGCTCTCAAGCCCCCACCGGTGGTAACCGCAGAGACGACGGCTCAGACGATGATCCAGATGTAGCGGAGCGGCTCTCTCTCTCTTCAGCTGTTCAGGCTATTCCACTTTTTATTGCTCTCACTTAAGCACACCGGAAAACACATTTTGATCGGCATCACCTGCTGCGGGCACGCTTTGTTTTACTTGTTTTCGCGCGGAAATGAGGTGACATTTCCGTCGCTTTGCACACTCTCACATGCGCACGCAAGACACACACACACTCACACACGCACACACACACACACACACACACACACACACACACACACACACACGCACGCACATCGCTTCAGTATTTATCACAAAGAGAATTGTCCCAAACACAACGCTGAAATGTGGAACGTAAGACAGACGTGAGGAAGGCTGAAACAATGTGCTAAGCAGAGCGGTAAATTGAATGGCGGTGAGTCTCTCTCTCTCTCTCTCTGCTCTCTCGTCTCTCTCTCTCTCTCTCTCTCTCTCTCTCTGTCTCTCTCTCTCTCTCTCTCTCTCTCTCTCTCTCTCTCTGTCTCTCTCTCTCTCTCTCTCTCTCTCTCTCTCTCTCTCTCTCTCTCTCTCTGTCTCTCTCTCTCTCTCTCTTTCTCTTTCTTTCTTTCTCTTTCTCTGTCTCTCTACTTCTCTCTGTCTCTTGTTGTGTGTCTCTGAATCTGTGAGCCGTTTGTTGGCCTGTCGGGCACCGCGCCGCTACGTCCGTTTAGGCCTTTTGTGTTTTGTTTCACAGAGCTCTAAGAACACATGGAGAGAGAGAGAGAGAGAGAGAGAGAGAGAGAGAGAGAGAGAGAGAGAGAGAGAGAGAGAGAGAGAGAGAGAGAGAGACAGCACCACCCCTGTCGTACATTATTTTTCAATAACCCTGTCGTGCTTTATTCCACCTACACCACAGTTGTCAACAATGATTAGATTTGACGTTAGGTATAATACCTAATTGTTTTTATTGACATTGGTCAGCTGATATTACATTTTGCAAAGATGACGTTAACTATCTGATAGTGAAAGATCAAATGTGTGTGTGTGTGTGTCTGCGCGTGCGTGTGTGTGTGTGTGTGTGTGTGCGTGCGCCAGGTATTACCACTACCTGTACACACACTACGTACCGGCAGAATTACCTCCTCTCCCCCCCCCAGCACCTGTAGAAGATATCTTGTATATTATAGTAGATTCTCGGTGGCATCCCTTCGTCTGTACGGAATAATACAAATAAAAAAAATAAAGATATGTTATGCTATACGGTGAGAGGCTAGCTGACTCCTGGCTTTATTTCCTGTCGACTGTGTTTTCCAAACACGTCCAGTGTATTAACACGGCTCCACATCTGCCAGACTCCGTGAATTCATTGCCCAAATGTAAAGTAGGACACTCAACGTTCTATACTATATCGTGGAGGTAGTGACCACGCTATGGCCTCAACTTTTCCCCGCACAATTTGAGAATACGATTAAAAGTTTTCAAATTGCTTTAATTTCCCATAATGCATT
Organism: Coryphaenoides rupestris; assembly: GCA_002895965.2. Classification (NCBI taxonomy): domain Eukaryota; kingdom Metazoa; phylum Chordata; class Actinopteri; order Gadiformes; family Macrouridae; genus Coryphaenoides; species Coryphaenoides rupestris. The sequence continues at coordinate 152,733 of PIJE02001186.1, read as the reverse complement.
TCATGGGATGGCACTCAATACAATATAATACACAATATAAGCATACCGTCGACATAAAACATCACAATGGCATTTAAATAATGATGAAAATGTCTTCTTTATTTCTTTTTTTTCCTACCGTAGGCCAATTTCCTATGAGCTGGAGACGTTAAAGTGAGGGGGGCTCTATGAATGCTATGTATTCACATCAACCATCGCCACACTTGACGCATAAGCTCCAAAGGACACCAAGCCATATCTACAATATGGAGATTATTTAATGTGTGATTATGTGTGATTGTGAGTGTGTGTGTGTGCCTATTATATAAAAACACTCAGTGACCAGACTAGTAATAAGCCTCTGACTTTGCCACCACTTTTCCCCCACATGTGGTTGATCTTCTCCAGGTGTATTGTATATGTAACTCAGTGGCCTGCTCACAGACACCTGCAAGGTCTCTCAATGATAAACACTCCCAGCTAATGCTGCATTCACTTCTCGGAGCTATTGAAGACTCAGGTAAGGATTTAACGCATAATATTTCACGTTTAAATACTGCTGCTGCTGTTGTTGATCATATTTGGGTCAATGATTTTGTTTGGTTATTGTCTTAATTAACCGATCTTTGGAGTAACCAGGAGTAATCTAGCTGAAGAGCAATTTTGAGTTGTGAATTAACTCAAAGAAGTGTAAAGATCCCATTTTTAGTTTTTTTTGCATAATCATAGTCATGATACCTAATATGCACGCTCTGTAGGACGGACATACGGTATATTTATACCCTGATCCCGGTGGGCCGACTGCCCAAATGTTGCGTGCAGCTGTAATTTATGTTTTCAACCGCAGCAGGAAACGTACCACCGGCGACTCTCGCGTGCGACTATTGATTCTCCCGGCGGCCTATGTAAACGCACACCTCGCTGCTTCACAGAGCTGTCAGAGGGGGGCCATGCGGAAAATACGAAATCCTCCACCTGAACACGAAGCTCCCCGTCTCTTCATCCTCGTGTCCATCCTTTCCAGTTCATCGTCTCCGTAAATCCCTCCTCCTCCCCGTGGCTCTCAGACTCTCTCTTCTTCTTCTTCTTCTTCTTCTGAGAGAGAGAGAGAGAGAGAGAGAGGGCACTTCTGAGACAGGGACCATTGTGTTCTGAAGGAGAATGAAAAGGAGTCTTTTGAAGCCGATGCACTGATCTTTTTCTGTATTGGCTTTTATCTTTCATGCCTTCATGGACAGGAAAGTGAAGAGAGAGAGGAAAGTGGGCGGAAGAATAGAGCAGCGCTTGACTAGAATCATCCCTGGGTCCTATTTCAAATCGGTCCACTTATGCCTATATATATATATATATATATATATATATAATATATATATAATAATGCACTATGTCACCATTTTGTTTAGTGAAACTTGAGGCTATGAATGTGGTTCCCTGTATAGTGCACTGCTTCATACCCATAATGTATTTCAAAAGACGTGTACAACTGACGCACACTTATTTCCACACTATTCAAGATTCAAAATGTCTTTATTTCCAGATGTAACAAGTCCAATGGAATGCTTACTCCCCGTTTGCTCCTGCAGTATTCTTCTAAACAAATTCTAAACAACACAATTAGTAATAGTACCTAATAAGTACAGTAAAAAGTTTTCTTCTGTACAGTATGTCTCTGCACATTGGGGCTCTTGATGCAAACAAGCCGCCAGAGGTGTGGCATCTGACACGCGTCAGCCTGTCCACGGCACCGATGCTCTCCGCGAGCTCCCGTCGGCTTCACTGAAGCACCTCGGCGAGAAGGAACGACAGAAGACGCCCACCGTGATCTGTTGGTTCGTCTGATCGAGTGTCTTGCCGCTGCCTTTGGTGTGTGTGTGTGTGTGTGTGTGTGTGTGTGTGTGTACGTGTGTGTGTGCGTGTGTGTATTACCTTTACATTTACATGACGCTTCAGGTGATGCGCAGTCGTCTGTGTGCCAATACAATTGTGTTCATTGTCTGCCAGACGTGTGAGATGCGTGTTGCGCAAGTTGGGTGTCAAGGGGATGGGGATGGGGGGATGGGGGGGCTGGAATAGTTGGGTGTCATCTGTGTAACAGTTATAGAAGAAGCCATGAAATGTCATTACAGAGCCTAGAAGTCTAGTATAGGGGCAACAGAAGTGTGTGTGTGTGTGTGTGTGTATGTGTGTGTGCTGCACAACCGCACACTCATACACAATCCATTACAACCAAAACTTAAAGGGGAATATGTACCAATGGGTCATATTTATGCACGATTGATGAATGATGTACAATGATGAACATAGCATCCGGTTTTGCACATGTGTATGCTCTCAGTTCTTTAAAAATGATGAAATCAATGATGAAAGTATTGTCCTGTACAAGTTGCTCGGTCATTCCGTTTGTGGTATAAGATTCCTGGCCTATAAGCTCCAGTGAGTCAGAGCTGCTAATCCCTTTGCTTGTTGTAGAGGTCTGCTCATCAGCGTGATTCTGACGTATGCCTTTCCTTACGCGCCGAACTCGAGTACCTTCGCCTCTCAGAAGTGAGAGAAAGACAACGCACCGTTCGTTAATTTCCGCCGTGAGGGCGTGGGTGCCATCGTAGGGGAGGTGTGTTGAGTGAGTCAAGGTTGTTTTTCAGGTCATCCTCTTAACTGCGCAGGCCTTGATTGAACAACGGCGTACGCGCTAACACGGATGAATCCCGGGTACAACCACTCGGATTGATGGAGGAGGGAGGGTGAGTGGGGGAGGGGGGACGGGGGGGCGGGGCTGTGCGGATGGACGGGTTTTTAGTCAACCCGGGTTGGGGGGACGACCGTGATGGATTCTCCTCGTGTCTCGTCTCAAAATGACGGGCTTTGAAATCTGTCAACCGCAGTGTTAGGCATGTGTGTGTGTTTGTTTGTTTGTTTGTTTTGTTGTTTGTGTGTTTATATGTACTTGTTTGCTAGACAGAGCGGGGCACCCAACTCTCCGGTTATCCTCGTGTGCCTGGTCTTTGAAGCCCACGGTGCGTGTGCATCGTGTGCGGGTTTGATCTTTTAGAAGTGGCTCTCAGGTGTGTGTGTGTGTGTGTGCGCATGCATGTGTGCATACGCGCGTGTGTGTGTGTGTATTTTTTCAACTTCTTGTGTTTCAAAAGGAAAAGAGCACACGTTTCTCTTTTGTGCCGACTTCACATGAATGTAGTTTAGTAGAAAAAAAATGTGTACAATGGAATGACAAATGATCACTTTGGTGAGCATAATCAAAAGCGAATGACGAATGCGTTACAGGAGGTGTGGAAAAATAGTTTGTGTGGGAAGCTAACACGTTAAAAAGCGATCGATGCAAATCAATATAAACCAACTCAAATCAAAAGATGATCAGCGACATTGCCAGCCAGTGTTTCACATGTTGCTTGCACCTCTCTTCATACGGTGCTGTGCTGTTCTGATCCTGAATGAATGACAACTGATCATCTCAGCGATGCTCCTCACAGCTCACACTCGGCGTCTCCTGGGTGACCGGGGCTTTGTATTGTGTGGTACCAGCAGCAGCAGCAGCAGTGATCCAATCCCTTGTCCCGCGCGCGAGGTGACACAATGTCCCGTGTTTCCATTCACACGGGACTTTTCAGAACCGACGCGTTTCATTTCTAAAATCGCTGCGACGACACCCAGGGAACGCCTGCCGCTGTGTTGCAGGCCTGCGTCAATCAACCCGCACCCCCCCCCCCCCCCCCCCGCCCCCCCCCCCCCCCCCCCCCACCCCGGTGAGTCAGGGGGGCAGTGAGAGTGCAGGTTAGCTTTTTTCCGGCGTAGTTTGGTGTCACCGAATGTTAGCAGAATATGATGATGGGGGAAAACAGGAATGGAAATGAAATGCAGCTACAACCGGGACTGGGACACTACAGAACTGGGTGAGAGGTGATTCTCAGAGAGTTGTATATTATTTCTATATAATACCTACAGTATATACATATACCGTTCCATATTCTGAAAAATCATTTTGTATTGTAAATATCTCATCATTCTGTATTGTAAATATCTCACCATTCAGAAATCATTCTGTATTGTATATACCCATTCATACTATTCTACTTTATTTTATATTTATGCCTCTTGTCGTTTTTGCACTACTTGCTTTTTAATGCTTTTTAACTCTTATCTATTATATTGTCTGTATGCACCAACAACCACAGCAAATTCCTCGTATGTGAAAACTACTTGGCGAATAAAGCAATTCTGATTCTGATTCTGATTCTGATTCTGATATTCTCTCAGAGAACATACAGTGTGTGTCAAGGCCTGACAAGTCTATTGTATAGTATAAGTGCCACAGATTGTAAATAGGTTGCGTTTCTATAGTGCTATACAATATGGCCATACATTCATCCATTCCTACACTGGTTAGACGGAGACCTCAGGGTTAGATGAACACACTCAACACACTCAGGGACACCTCGGCACTTGGCGCTAGGAGGAGCCAGGGATTGAACCGGCAACCTTCTGGTTGCCAGACAACCACTCTATCTCCACAAAAACTGGAGAACAATAGCCTGGGTCGGTGGGGGAAGAAAGGGGAAAACGGGGAAGAAAGGGGGAGAGGAACAGAGGAAGAAAAGGAAGAAAAAAAAAGAGAAAAAGGGAGAAAAGAGAGGAAAACACAATTGTGTCGTGTTTATTTTTACCCCTGTGTAATTTTAAAGTCTTTATATACTGTAGAGTTTTTGTTAAATAAGAAAATCTTATTTGTTAGGTCATCAGTTTGAATCCCGTCTCCGGCAGGGTTGAGGTTCATAATATGCAGAATAAAAGTGTTTGTGTAAACTTCAATTTACTAAAGTTATCATTTTTCTGCAAGATTTGTGCAATCCAATTGACGTGATTGAATACATTAGTATTAAAACAAAACTTGTTCATATACTTGATCACATATTTTGACTACCTATACGTAGATTCTCCTTCTGAATTCATAGATTAAATGTTTTAATCAGGGATGATTTTTGCTACATGTTCCCAAATCACCCAAAGCGTAGAGATCTTCCTCGGTTCATTAGGTCTCTATTACGTCGTCATGTTAGCCTGCCTCTCAGCATTGGCAACGTGTCTCACGCCGTCTCTCACACGAGGTGTCTGTTACTGTTTGGTTTGTGTACCTGGTCACCCTAAAGCTGCTCCATTAGGTTTCTGAATAGACTCAAGAGGGGCCGTTAGTGGTTAAGGACGCCTCATCACACAGACACAACCGCAAGGATCGCACAATCGTTAGAGAAGACAGAAGCTCCGGCAACCGTTGCAATATCGATCTCACAGAGTTGTATTCTCTGCGATGGCCGCGATAAACGTCCGAATCAAACAAGTTGGATTCCGCGGGAAGAGACATCTGATGGCGTTTCTCTAGTCTATGAATGCATTCTAGCGTGAAGGCTAACATCGGCCGCGAAACAAATTGTATTGTGCAGCACACAACAGCCCACGGCCCTGCACTGCACTTCAGCTCCAGGCGAGGTCGGCCTCGCTGCACACATCAGACCCTCACACACACACACACACACACACATGCGTACACACCTGGACACACACATATGGACACACACATATGGACACACACACACGCACACACACACAAGCACACACACATGCGTGCACATACACACACACACACTCACACAGTCATGGACACGCACACACACACACGCACACACACACAGGCACACACGGAAACACACACACACACACATACCTGGACACACACATATGGACACACACACACACACACACACACACACACACACATATGGACACACACACACACACACACACACACACACACACACAGTACCAGGGCCGTCTCCCACTGCCTCACCATACAGCACCGGGAGACAGGAAGACCTCATGTCCACACTCCCACACACACACACTCCCACACACACACACACAGCGGATGGAAATCATTGCACTGAAATACATTATGAAACAGAAGTGTATAAAATCACACACAGACTGAAACGAATAAGAAGACGAATCCGGGATTTGAAGCCTTTTGTTTTGTAAAAGAAGTAACAGCGAGGCAGACTTCAAGCTAACGAGAGAGTCTATAGCAGAGTAAATATGAAATAACACTTGGTGCTATAAATAGACCAACGATATGCACAAACCTTGTTTCAGTACTAGCTGCATACCTAATATTGCATAACGCACAATATGGTAAGATAACAATGACATTTTTACCGGTTTACCAGTCCAGCAGCTTGCCATCCATTGTCTTCATTATCTTTTCCTTTTGTGTCGTCTAACTTCCAGTGGAGCAGAACATCTGTGTGAGAGGTGAGCCTTCACACCCTCTGCTCCGCACCGCAGCAACATCAGCGCTGCTTGATTTAGTCACCAATAAGAGAATTAACTGTGAGTTAAATCTACGGAAGGATAGCACATGACTGAATATTCAATATATCCTTGAGACGATGCATTGTTGAATTTTCATACCGAAATGATGCAATTAAAAAATGTCACAATCAAACCACAACAGAACACTAATATCAACCCGCCGTGTTTTAAAAAAAAATATTAAATTCAAGATTCAAGATTCAATATTATTGTATTGCCATATGTAACAAGTACAATGGAATACTCCTCATTCACATCCCCATTCACTCCTGCAGTATTCTTCTAAACATTAATTCTAAGACGACTCTAAACAATTAGTGCGGTAGTACCTAATAATTACAGTTAAGTATTTCCTACAGTATTCTTGTGGACAGCAATTCTAAACCACTCTGAACGATTACTAAGATAGTATCTTAAAGTACAATAGGTAGTACAGTAAAGTACAGTATTATCATGCATTTGCTGGCAACATGAATTACAGCTGATTTAAAACTTCTAGTGAACACGTGGACATTCCCCTGCATGGCTGGTCCGCTCTAAGGGCATTCTACATGTGTGTGTGTGTGTGTGTGTGTGTGTGTGTGTGTGCCTGTGGACACACGTAGCCGTGGTTACGGGCCCAGGTCATCCGGTGCAGGGCAGGATCCCGATGGGCTGGCTCCTCCTGACTCACCCACACACACACACACACACACACACACACACACACACACACACAGGGCCTGCAGCTCTCTGGGCTGCGCGGAGCTGTGCAGGGGAGGCTCAGCTCAGGGGACCAGCAGGGGTCACCAGGGGTCACCATGAGCTGACGGTGAAGGTGTGTGTGTGTGTGTGGGGGGGGGGGGGGTGAAGTGAGAGAACTCTGGGTGAAGCTCTCCTCACACTCTCCCTGCATGCTCTCTGTCTGTGTGTGTGTGTGTGTGTGTGTGTGTGTGTGTGTGTGTGTGTGTGTGTGTGTGTGTGTGTGTGTGTGTGTGCGTGTGTGTGCAGGAATCGTGGGCTTGTTATACAGGTGATATTGCAGGGTGGATTCTGCTGTTGCATGGGAAGAAGTCTTAAATATTATAATACTCATAAAAGATCGACCATATTATTCATCATACGTTTATCATTTCTTCCATCTTACATCCTGTACGTACAACCTTATCATCAAATTGTATTTATTCATCACAATGTGGGTTTTATCCACTTCCATCCAGTTTAATAGATGGAAGTTGTGTGTGTGTGGTGTGTGTGTGTGTGTGTGTGTGTGTTAACTTAGCGATTTAACTGTTAACTGTTGTCCTTTCGGTTGGTGGAGCCATCGTTTCACATTAAAATTGGACTGGGTCAGTTACTCTTCTGTCTTTTACACACACACACACACCTACACACACACACACACACACACACACGCACACACACACACACACACCTACACACACACACACACACACACACATACACACACACACACACAGCATGAATAAATCACACTCGGGTGACGCTCCATGAATCAAATGACTTTGTATTACCCTTTTTGCTTTTAATATATTTTTCTTGATCTTGATTGATTTCCTTGATTATTCCCTCCCCACCTCCTATTGATTTAGCTTGACTCCCGTCCCCATTCAGAAATCAGTTTCCGTGGTCGAGACGGAATGGATCCGTCACGACGGAGAGGGAGGGAGAGGGCGAGAGAGGAAGATGAGGAGAGGGGTAAAGAGAGAGAGAGAGATGGAGGGCGAGAGAGAGAGAGAGAGGGCGAGAGAGGGGGATGAGGAGAGGGTTAAAGAGAGAGAGATGGAGGGCGAGAGAGAGAGAGAGAGAGAGAGAGAGAGAGAGAGAGAGAGAGAGTAGAGAGAGAGATGAATGTGTGAGAGAGAGGGATGAGGAGACGGGGTAAAGAGACGAGAGATTGAGAGAGAGATGAGAATGAGGAGAGGTAAGATGAGTTAAGAGGGGTATGGAGGGAGGTTAGAGAGAGAGGATAGTAGAGGGGTAGGAGAGAGCGTAGAGAGAGAGGGAGAGAGAGGGAGAGAGAGAGAGGGAGAGGGAGATGTGGGAGAGGGGATCGTGACCGAACTCAAATGAACCAAATATTAAATATCATCGCGATCCCATTTTTCTATCCCCCCCCCCCCCCCCCCTGCTTCATTTCCCTCACCCACCACACCCACACAGCCCCCTCCCCTCCCACCCCCACCTCTTCCTCAACAGCCCCCCATCCAAATATCTATGACCAAATGGACTTATAATTGGAAGTGAGGGGGTCCAGAAATATATCTAAATCTATAAATATATAGACACACACATACACACACACACACACACACACACACACACACACATGGATGGAGTGGGTGGAGATATTAGTTCTGGTGGGTAACGCCAGGGCTGATTTGAAGGCGTAGATGGAGGTGGGGGGGGGCGGGGGCGGGGGCTAGGGGCTCCACTGCCTCCCCCCAGTAATTGTCGGAGAGGGGGAAAGTCATTAGATGAAGACCAAGGCTATTTCTTCATGAATCTCTCTCTCGCGCTCTCCGTCTCTCTCTCCGCCTCTCTCTCCATCTCTCTCTCTCTGTCTCTCTCTCTGTCTCTCTGTCTCTCTCTCCATCTCTCTCTCCATCTCTCTCTCTCTCTCTCTCCCTCTCTCTCCACCCTCCCTTCTCTTTGGCATGATCTCTGGGTGTATTTAACTTCACCGTTCACAGGACTTAGACATAAGAGAAGGCTTTCCACGGGATTCAAACCCAGGACTGCAGAGCTGAAGGTAAGAACTCTCTTCGCTGTGCCACTGAGACACCTACTTGAGCATGGTCTCCGGGCGTATTTAACTTTACCGTTCACGGGACTTAGACATAAGAGAATGCTTTCCATGGGATTTGAACCCAGGACTGCAGAGCTGAAGGTAAGAACTCTCTCCGCTGTGCCACCAAACTATGAAGCGGTCGACACGCTGACCTAATATTCACAATTGGCCTGACCATTCCCTCCCTAACTGTGGAAGAATTGGGTATCTCAGACCACATGTGCATCAGGTTTTCTACCATCATTCACACTGCCCATAAAACTAAACTGCCTGCCTCTTATTCTCACACAATGAACTCCTCCACAGCCAGCAGGTTCTCTGACGCTTACATAGCTACCTCCTTACCGGATACACTTGAGGCCCAGCTACCCTGCTTGAGTACAGAAGAGTTGGTCACTCAGTTTAACTCAACTTGTGCAGATATCCTGAAAGATGTAGCCCCACTCAAACTGAGGCAACCAAATACGAAAACCCAGCCCTGGCTGAATGAAAACACCCGTGCCGCCAGGGTATTATGTAGGAGAGCAGAGAGAAGGTGGAAAAAAGACAAGCTTCAAATCTCATATGACATGTTGAGGAGTTCCCTTGTCAATTATCAAAAAATTATCAAAGCAGCCAGAGCAAATTACTTTGCTGATATTATTTAAAAAAACTCTCATTCACCCAAAGCAATATTTCACACTATCAACACTGTCCTAAATCCTGCTGTTACTGCCCCCTCTGTGCCCTCCACAGTCACTTGTGAGGAATTCCTCAATTTCTTTACAAGGAAAATTGAGAATATCAGATCGGGTATCTCACCCCCTGTCTATGTCCTAACTAGGTTGGAGCCGGTGTCTCTGGCCCATCATAACGAGCACACTAAGCCGACTACCTGTCCCA
>PIJE02001186.1:129559-134559 GCA_002895965.2 Coryphaenoides rupestris | reverse complement strand
GAGAGAGAGAGAGAGAGAGAGAGAGAGGAAGGAAGATCTACCAATGAATGTACAAACATGTATTATGTATGCAGTAAAAACACAGCGAGAGAGAGAGAAAGAGAGAGAGCCTTGAGGAATGATTTAACTCTCCTTGTGTTGTTGCCACAATGAGAGAGAGAGGCAGAGGTAGAGAGAGAGAGGGAGAGAGAGAGAGAGGTTGAGAGAGAGAGAGAGAGAGAGAGGGAGAGAGAGAGGGGAAGCGAGGGGAGGTTGAGAGGTAGAGAAGAGGTAGAGAGAGAGAGAGAGAGAGAGAGAGAGAGAGAGAGAGGTTGAGAGGGAGAGAGAGAGAGAGAGGTAGAGAGAGAGAGAGAGATGAGAGAGGTAGGGAGAGAGGTAGAGAGAGAGAGAGAGAGAGGTCGAGAGGTAGAGAGAGAGAGGGAGAGAGAGGTGAACGCTGAATGCCGACCGCCCCCGGGTGCTGATGAGACTGGCCCCGCTCTGCATTGTTGTCCTGCAGCGTTGGGCGTGAGGGTCATTTGTTTGCATTATTGGCCGCATGGCGGGCGGGGACACGGTGTGGGTGGGCCCGAGCACCGCCACCGCCACCATTGTATGCAGATCTAATTATGTAGTGCTTGTAAAAACACTGGTCTTCTATGGCTAGCCTTTTTATTAAATTTTGTATTCAATAAAAAAAAAAAAGAACAAAGAACTGCCCTCAACTCTCTACACTACGCTCTCGTTCTCTCCTGCTATTCGTCGAAAGAGTATATGCAGTGTGTTCCGGTTCTTTCTCACCATCTCCTGTTGCCTTGTCCTTGTCCGCCATTTTTTCCTCTCCTTTCATTGTTTTTATTTCACCGCCAACACTTTCCCGCCGTTTCCAAGAGCCACTTTATTCTCTGTCACGTTCAGGTCTGAGTGACGGGCGTGAGGAGGCTCCCCTGAGCTGGATACCATTTCTGGGTCAAGATAAAATGAGCGTACAGCACAGCACACACACATATGCACACCACACAACACACCCACACGACACACACACCAAAATACAACCTATTGTAGGGTGTCTGTTGAGCCTAACCTAGTCTAACACGTCTTTAGAGATGTCTTTGGAGATGACGATTCAAATAGAAGACATTTAGTGAACGATATCTTCTTTAGTAGTTGTGTCGGTAATGTGTGTGTGTGTGTAACAGCAGGACGTTCCATCGGGAGGGAGGACAGTGATGCCACACCATTGCTTGGCTTCTAAAGGGAAAAGCGTAATATATCATTTACAGTATATAATGCTTTTTTTTGTGAGAGATTGACTAAGGCTTCTGTGTGCAATTTGCTGTGTTATGTTTCGCTTTCAGTAAATGTCCTTATTGTTTGTTTGGTAACCCCTTTGTGTAATGGCAGTGGCCAAAACGTTTAGAAACCATTAAAGACTGCAAAAGTGTGCCCAGCACAGCTGTCATACCATACTGTGCTGGTGAAAATTATTCTCTGGGTGCTCAGTAATGCATTGTCGTTGTTCTGCTATATTGAATGGTGCCGCATTTGCTCTGTATGCTGAGAAGTATCATTCACATGTACACACACACACACACACACACACAGACACACACACACACACACACACACACACACACACACACACACACACACACACAATACAACCGTTGTAGGGTGTCTGTTGAGCCTAACCTAGTCTAACACGTCTTTAGAGATGTCTTTGGAGATGACGATTCAAATAGAAGACATTTAGTGAACGATATCTTCTTTAGTAGTTGTGTCGGTAACGTGTGTGTGTGGGTAACAGCAGGACGTTCCATCGGGAGGGAGGACAGTGGTACCACACCATTGCTTGGCTTCTAAAGGGAAAAGCGTAATATATCATTTGCAGTATATAATGCTTTTTTTTGTGAGAGATTGACTAAGGCTTCTGTGTGCAATTTGCTGTGTTATGTTTCGCTTTCAGTAAATGTCCTTATTGTTTGTTTGGTAACCCCTTTGTGTAATGGCAGTGGCCAAAACGTTTAGAAACCATTAAAGACTGCAAAAGTGTGCCCAGCACAGCTGTCATACCATACTGTGCTGGTGAAAATTATTCTCTGGGTACTCAGTAATGCATTGTCGTTGTTCTGCTATATTGAATGGTGCCGCATTTGCTCTGTATGCTGAGAAGTATCATTCACATGTAGGCTCTTTTAAAACTTGTTGTCATCATGGGATGTGAATACCGTGCGTAATCAGACAGAACGGAGCTCTCCATCTCCACAGAGACCGGCCACTGTTTGATTTCATAGATGTATTCTATTAATTATGGTAGAGGTGCTACACCGCAGCTATAGACAGCTGTGGGAAAGCCAATTGATTATATTCAAGCCTTCAACCCACATAAAAGTCAACAAATGAGGCATCATTGAGTCGCATACATATACAAAATATATATATATATATGTATGTATGTATATGATTTGACGATCAGTGGACGATGGGTCTGGCCTGACGAATCAGATGCAAGCAGACATACAAGAATTTTATTGAACCTCATGTGTTTAATAATATAATGTATCAGTCAGTCAGTGGTGTGGTGGGTGTATGGGTGAGGGAGCAATGAAGTGTGGGGTGATTCATGTATATTTCCCGTCCTGCAAATCGGAACACACACGCACCCACACACACACACAGAGACACACAGACACACACACACACACACACACACACACAGCGCTAAACAAGGAGAAAAGGGTCGTGACTCGTTAAATGAACCGATTAGCGGCATTCCGGGGCAAATCGTATGGATTATGCTTGTTTGAGGACGTGTCAATGGAGTGTGTATGTATCACATTACATTCAAGACACTGGTGCTGGCCTACAAGGCTGTCAGCAGAACCGGCCCTACCTACAGTACCTCCAAACATTAGTCAGACCCTCCAGCCCGAGCGCTCCTCTCAACAACTTCAGCTAGACGTACCACCTTCACCAATCTTCGCTCTGCCAAGTCCCAACTCTTCTCTCTTCTGGCACCACAGTGGTGGAATGAGCTCCTGGCTGACGTCAGGACGGCAGAGTCACTCACCAGCTTCCACAAGAGACTCAAGACCCACCTGTTCAGAGTTCACCTGGACTCTACATAACCCCCACACCCCCCGCCTTCCTCTGCGAATCCCTCGCACTAACTTGTGTGTTTGTACATCTTGGCATTATTAAGTTGCTTTTGGATAAAAGCGTCTGCCAAATGCCCGAAATGTAAATGTAAATGTATGTTGAGTGACTTTGGGGCCATACCTGTTCTTAGCCCCCCCCCCCTCCGAGTCCAACAGTACCAGGGACAGTGCTCCATCCCACCATCTGTCTCTCTCTCTCTCTCTCTCTCTCTCTCTCTCTCTCTCTCTCTCTCTCTCAGGAATTAATCAGTTGGTGTGTATTCCAGAAACGAGGTGACATTTCCCCCGTAATGAGAGCAACGGATGGAAGAAAGAAATCATTGCGTTTCCAGGGCTCCGCCGATGACAGAGATTGACATTTTCCATTACAGAGTCAAAACGTACACGTGTTGCTCCATCAGCGACACTGTGGTGGGCGTGCACGGCTCGGCACGTGCACGCCACACGGTGCGCGGCTGGTTTTGACAGCCGACGGCAGGGAGGTCATCCATCTTGTTATGACCGTATCCAGAAGTCATAAGACCTGCTGACTGTGCGTGCAGGTTTTCTGTGTGTGTGTGTGTGTGTGTGTGTGTGTGTGTGTGTGATGTGTGTGAGTATGTGTCCACATGTTGGACATGTGTGTGTGTGTGTGTGTGTGTGTGTGTGTGTTGTTGTGTGTGTGTGTGTCCATGTGTGTGTGTTTGTTGTTTGGTGTGTGTGTTGTGTGTGTTGTGTGTGTGTGTGTTGTGGTGTGTGTTGTGTTGTGTGTGTTGCGGTGTGGAGTTGAACGTGTATGATTTATCGGAGGCCGTGTGGCCAGGAAGCCCAAGGTACCGAGCGGCCTGTAAATCTCTGATGGGGAAAAAAAGGCATAAACTTGGAGAGAAGTAATATAATAGCATCAATCATGCTACTTGGGGGCGGTGACATACTGGCAGGTTTTGGTGGGCTTGGTAAGCCATTCAAAACAGGAGCTAAACTCTGTGAGAGTGTGTGTGTGTGTGTGTGTTTTAAGCCACTGTGCATAGGACCAAGCTGTCTGTTTCCTCTGGGTTTTCAGGGATGGTAAGTGGATTGCATTCATATTGAGCTTTTATCCAAAGCACTTTACAGTTGCCTCACATTCACACATCATACAGCGGTGTCAACCATGCAAGGTAACAACCAACACGTCAGGAGCAGTTAGGGTTAGGTGGTGTCTTGCTCAGGGACACCTCGACACTTAGCTAGGCGGAGCCCTGGAATCGAACCAGCAACCTTCCTGTTGCCAAACCCATCTTAACTGCTGAGCTACTGCCGCCCCAATTGTGGTCTAACGCCTGCGAGGCCAACGGCGTCTCGCCAACACATTCACGTTCGCGTGCGCATTCTGGTCTTTCTTCACAGCGTCGTCGTGGCAATTCATCGCAAAGAAAGGTTGCAGTACTCTAACCTGAAACCTGCACAATACACCATTCCTGCATGAAGAATGGTGCACTGTGAGTCAATGTGTTTGTGTGTGTGTGTGGGTGTGTGTATGGGTGTGTATGTGTGTGTTGAATGGTTGAACATTTGACCATTCATAATAGGATTTTATTTGGAACCTTTTGTACTCAGGGAAAAAAACACCCTCGGTGGGAAAAACGGGCAAAATCCAGAGTTTAATTAAATGATGGAGTACACAGCGGCACAAAACGCCAAAGCCGCCATTGAAGGAAAAATGGGAGATAATTTGGCGACGAGGCGGTGAAATAACGCCATGTTAGTGACAGGAGGGACAGGACCCAACTGGGCTCAGGACACAAGCAGCTGATGTGGAGTGGAAGGATCCGGTTTATCGCAGGGTTTGTAGTTGTTTGAAGACAGAGCAGGTGGTGCACGGCTAGCATGCTAGTGCTCTTG
>PIJE02001186.1:92059-122059 GCA_002895965.2 Coryphaenoides rupestris | reverse complement strand
AGTGAAAGTTTGATTTTCTTCCTGAGTTTTATTTATGGAGGTGTCAAAAGGAGACTAAATGTTGATATGCTGTCTGTGTATGTGACAAATAAAGTTCTTGAATTTTGAAAACATACATCCATACATACATACATACATCCAGAAATACCTCTCATTATAGTTAGATGATCTGGTCTGAGCAATCAAGAGCAAAGGATCAGTCTCTCTCTCTCTCTCTCTCTCTCTCTCTCTCTCTCTCTCTCTCTCTCTCTCGATGTACGAACGTCTGAGAGGATGAGAGCAGCACTGTTGTTCCCAGGGCAGAACACACGCGTGTTAAAGAGTGATTGAACACATACGTGTCAGGCTCCTGTGTGCCACCGGGCTGCAGTCAGGGGAGGAGGTGGTTCTCCATTGAAACCCGGGAGGCGACCCCACCACCTCACGTCCACGGCTTCCAACTCCCAAGCGATGTCTGCTTGCCCCGGGATTAATATGAGTTTGATTTATCCTGCGATGGGGTCCCTCCACCTCCCCCGCCCGCCTCACGCCGCCCGCCGTTATCACCTCCCCCTCACGCCCACCCCCACCCCCGCCACCTGCAGGTCGTTGGAAATGCCAACACACTTAACCAGCCTGCTATGGAAGAGACCCACCCCCCACACACACACACACATACATACAAACACAGCACACACACACACGTACATACACACACAGCACACACACACACACACGTACATACACACACACACACGCACACATACATGCAACACACAAATACACACACCACACACACACATACAACAAGACTCCCCCACACATACAAACACACACACGCACACACACACATGCAACACACAAATACACAAACACACACACACACACATTCATGCAACACACAAAAACACACACACACACACACACACACACACACACACACAAAGACTCCCCCACACATAATGTACAAACACACACACACACACACACACACACACACACGTGCATACATGCACACATACACACTACAATCCCTGGCAGTGCTTTGTGTTGTTATATATGAATCATGTGCATATGAATTCATAAGCAATCAGTCCATGAAGACACAGAGAGGCAGGGTGGTCTAGCAGCTATCGGCTGGCTCCACTCCCAGTCAGGCCCTTCTGGGTCCTCACTCTTCCTGCCAACTAGTCTCCTTATGTAACAACAACCAACCAAGTTCACCTCAAGATATCCTCAGCTCCAATGTTTGACAGGAACAAAAGCCTGCAGACCGCACAAAAGCCTGCAGACCGCACAAAAGCCTGCAGACCGCACAAAAGCCTGCAGACCGCACAAAAGCCTGCAGACCGCACAAAAGCCTGCAGACCGCACAAAAGCCTGATTTAATGAACCAACAATATGAGCCTTACAGCTTCGCTACCTCTAACATGCTCTCCTGTCCTTTTTTACATACAAAGTCAAATCTCTCTCCAACTCCCCTGTTCTCAGCATGTTGCGCTGCCTGGTTCAGAGGATGGCTGGTTCAGAGCCTGCCTGGTTCAGAGGCTGGCTGGTTCAGAGCCCTGCCTGGTTCAGAAGCCTGCCTGGTTCAGAAGCCTGCCTGGTTTCAGAGCCTGGCCTGGTTCAGAGGCTGCCTGGTGCAGAGCCCGGCTGGTTTGGGGTGTTTCCTGTGAGGTCTACAACGCAGCGGACGGTAGATCTGCTCACCCTGACCAACCTGACATGGAGGAGCCTTGAGGAATGATTTAACTCTCCCCTGGGTCACCACTATATCACACGAAGGGAGGAGACGAGAGAGAGAGAGAGAGAGGAGAGAGAGAGAGAGAGAGAGAGAGAGAGAGAGAGAGAGAGAGAGAGAGAGAGAGAGAGACAGAGACAGAGAGAGAGAGAGAGAGGACCAGTGGACTTATATATGGGAAGACAATCCTTAAGTATGCAGGTGTAAACAGTGAAGAGCATATATCCGTGAACAATCACAATACCCAATTATTATTTGAAAATGTCGGTGTGAAGTTGAACATGATAACATTCTGATGTGGTTATCTCTAATAATTCATGCAGAAATGACTTGTTGGCTTCTGGTCTCTGTGGCTTAATGTAATTTGTGAACGTGTCATGTGGCTGGAAATTGATATATTTCTGGTTGTGTTGTTGTTGTTTGTGTGTCTGTTGAAACATGGAACCCCTGCTGACCCTGCAGCCTGCGGACCACGGGGCGAGGGAACACATTTGCACGTGCCTCCACTCAAGCCATCGATTTTGCCCATCGCAGGAGCTGAGGTAAAGGTGCAATGCATCGTGGGTTATGTAGTTATAACCCACGAGAACGTCAATCCGTGGGGGGCCATGCAGTGATCCCCGGTGCAGGTCCAGAGCCTGGAGCTGCGTGCCCACGTGCTGTGCTGGGGCTTGGCTGCACAACCGGGGTGTACAAGCTGGTGTCCTGGGCCTCCGAAAACCCTTTGCCTCCGAAAGTCGTCTGCCAGGCGGTGCGGTCTTGGCAGCGGGGGACACACATGGCGGGGAAATGCGATGCCTTCAAAATGAAAGAGACATCTGCAAAACAGTCATCACGGTGGGCTCTTTTTTTGTTCGGTTCGAAAAGGAATTGGTTCCATGCATCGTAGACCGTCATGGCTGTCGTGAACTCATCATGAATGTATTTTATTTACAACGGGCTTTTCTCGCTAGCAATCATGCAATCAAAATAGCATGCAGGACGGTTGGACAATACGCGCAAGCGGAGGGCTAGCACTAAACATGCTGTCTCCCGACATAACATTGCAGATGGAGCATCAGAGACACGGGGAACACACTAAGGTGCATGAATTAAATATAGTTAGATATAGTTACAAGCAGGATGGACAGTACAAGCAGGCGGAAGGCCAGAACATGACCAGAGCAGACTTTGGGTTATAGGTAGACATGAAAGGACCTGTTTTGAGAAGCTTTTTAAGAGCTGTCAAGGGTGAGGGTTTCATAAATCACTTCATCATTATTGCATGAATCTTGAATCTTGAATCTTGAATCTTGAATGACAACAGTCAGCTGTCCTCTCTCTTGGACGATGTGCTGACAACCGTTGTCATGGCAAGGCAGGATTATTTCCCAGATGCAAAACATCCTTCAAGCTTCTCTGTAGATAGGAAACAGAGGACAGCCAACAATTCCCATTCACACTTTCATTCATACTACATCCTGACAATCCACAAAAGCGACGCATATTAAAGACACAACCCTAAAGCCTTTCAACGCTGTATTAGGTAAGGTGAATGTCATTGAGCTATGTTCGATCCCCAAAATGTAATCAATGTAATCACATCAAATCCTTTTTCTGAAGTGACGGATTATAAAAACAAAACAAAGATGTCTTGGCTCAGTTGACACTATATTTGGCGGAGTATGTGGTGTACTGTGGGGCTGTGTGCAATAAGAAGCGCTATGTGCAACCAGATGCACTGGAAACTGTGACGCCTCGCGCCTCAGAATGGCTTCCAGTCGGACGGAGCTGCTGTCATCGCTGTGAGACGCGGAGCGGTAGGTGTTGCTGGTGACACATGAATTAAAACTCTTGACAGGTCTCAGCCTGGCAAGCTCAGATGTTGTTTTTTTTGTGTGGAACTTTTTTTTTTAACACTGTGCTGTTATTGCCTAGTCGCTCTCTCCCCCCCTCTCTCTCTCTCTCTCTCTCTCTCTCTCTTTCTCTCTCCCTTCCCTTCCCTTCTGCTTTCTCTCCGTCACCGATAGTGTCACAGCAGTATGTCAGCTACTGATTGGCCTGTCTGACACACACCCGTCTCTTCTCACTCCCTCTCACACATACACACACTCACACACACACCACACACACACACACAGACACACTTGCACAGACAAGTGCCCATGTGTAATGCGGGTGTGGCGGTAAGGTCCTAACAGGGTTTCTATGTGGTGTGTTTGGTGTGAGGTCCGGTCAGGTGGGCTCAGGGTGGAAGGATCTCAGAGACTTTACACAGCAGTCTACTCTGCAGCAGCAGCAGCAGCCCCAGCCCCAGCCGCAGCAGCATCAGCAGGAGCAGCAGCAGCAGCAGCAGCCCCAGCCCCAGCCGCAGCAGCATCAGCAGGAGCAGCAGCAGCAGCAGCAGCAGCACATGCTGGCTACAGGCTATAGCTAGCGGCAAAGTAAGGGTCTCCAGCCGTTTCAAGGGTCGCTGCCCAATCGAGGGGTTTTACTCTCTGGGTCTCCAAGCGAGATGTTCCCTGTAAAAAACACCCGAACACGATAGAAGCGAGGCAGTCCACAAATGTACTTATTGTCGGTCGCTTTGGACAAATTAAGCCCTTAATGTAAATGGAAATGTTAGATTAATGTCTGCACAGGAGACGGTGTTGTCCCCAAGATGTCCTCACCTCTTCTCTTCCCTCCTCTCCTCTCCTCAACTCCTCCCTCCTCTCCTCCTCATCCCCTGTGTGGCATAAGACAGAGGACGGAGCTTAGGCCAGAACCTCGCCTTGACCTTGCATTCTATAGAACATCTCTGCTCCTGTCAGGATCTCGTGAAAGGAAATGCATTTCTTTTGGCCTGCACCCCTTCATCTCAACTAATGCCACACACACACACACACACACACACACACACACACACACACACAGGCCGGGCACACACCGACGTACACACACTTGATCAGGACGGATGGTCTTCACTATGTCTGACGAGAAGTGGCGCACTCCCGCTTGACGACGTCCGCCCCCCTCCCTTGGTTTCTTCATCACCCAGGCGTGTCGATGCGTGGGTGTGTAAAGACCCAGAATGAAACCCAATGCGTTTTTTTCTCCCCCAATTGGCCTTGGGTTTCGCGTCGATCGATTCAAATATGGTCTGTGGTTGAACAGAGGCACACCGCACAGTCACTTCTTATATTATATTATGTTATGGGGGCGGGAGGGCGGGAGGGCGGGGAGGATTAATTCATGTCACGCCAGCCAGGCTCTGTCTCTGGCTCTCTCTCACATACTTACTCACACACACACACACACTCACACACGTACATGCACACACACACACACGCTTACACACACATATGCACATACACACACACACACCACACACACGGTTCATGGTGTTTTTCACATTGTGACATGGTACACTGCCAGGTAATGAGACCTGTGCTCCACATGTGGGGTGGCAGTAGCTCAGGAGGTAAGAGCGGTTGTCTGGCAACGGGATGTTTGCTCGTTCGATCCCCGGTCTCCGCCTAGCTAGGTGTCGAGGTGTCCCTGAGCAAGACTGCTCCTGACGTGTTGATTGTTACCTTGCATGGTTGGCACCGCCGTCGGTGTATGAATGGGTGAATGTGAGGCAACTGCAAAGCGTTTTGGATAAAATCGCTTGTGCTACAATGCCACCGAAGTGGCTTTAGTTCGGGGCTCCTCCAAGGACACAGGCAGGTTGTGGTGTTGTAATCCAGTTTATTGTAAAGTTGTAGGTAAAGTAAAATGATCTGGAGTAGATGGTACATGTGCGCTAGCTAGCATGCTAGCGCTCTCCTGAGTGTGTGTGCTGGTGGCTGACTTAACCTGTGATGCACTGATTGCCCAATGCACCACAGGCTTGTAGTCCAACCCCAGAATTAGGCCAGCCAGCCACCAACCACACATTCCCACATCGCTATACAGTATAAATGCAATCCATTTACATCCCAACTTGAGGCGCTCGCCTGGTAACCTGCCTGAATGACTGGAGACCCGTAGCCCTCACCTCGATTGTCAGTAAATGCTTCGAGAGGTTGGTCAAGGACTTCATTTGTTCCATGTTGCCTGCCACGCTGGACCCATGGCAATTTGCGTACCGTCAAAACAGATCCACCGACGACGCGATTGCCATGGCACTTCACACCGCCCTCTCTCACCTGGAGGGGAAGAACTGTTGTGTGAGAATGCTGTTTGTGGACTTCAGCTCAGCGTTCAACACGATAGTTCCTGCCAAGCTCGACACCAAGCTCAGGAGTCTAGGCCTGCACCCGACCATGTGCAGCTGGATACTGGACTTCCTGTCGGGCCGCCGCCAGGTGGTGAGGATGGGCAGCACCACCTCAAGTGGTAGTGTTACTGCTGGTGCTAATTGCTGGTTCTAGTGTGACTGTCTGAGGAAGTATTCTGTGACATTCTGTGAATGTCAAAATATAACAATGTATATTTTATTACATTGGTTTATATTTGTATTGCTCCCCGTAATATTTTTTGTATACTTTATTTTATCTTATAGTTTTCTTTTGTTTAGATTTTTTGTAGTTTTATTCTATTATTTGTATTATTTTATAACTGCGGTCGGCTGTCGGGCGTTTTGCACATAAGATTTTCACTCACTGCTTATACTTGTGCTTATACTGTGAAGTGACAATAAAACACTTGAAACTTGTTAGCGGTGCAGTGTGGTTACTCCCTGCTAAGGGCTGGCTGCCCCGCCCCCCCCCTACCGTGCGAAAAATGACTCGCAGGACAAAGGACGCAAACCCCCACCCGAGGTAAAAGAAAAGACGCAAGATGAAACGCCCACGAAGGAGACGGAAAACCCAGACCCGCATGTCTATATGTCTAGATCAGTACATACCCAGTGGGCTGTACGCATACATCTAGGTGGACATTCCCACTTGTGATGTCACTAGATGGTAGTCACATGGCAATTGTGAAACGGCTTGCAATGGCTGATCACACTCACACCTGGTGGCATAATATGTCCCCTTCAAGGTGATCAGTCATAATAATGCTCTGTCTGTCTATATTATATAGACAGACAGAGCAGAGCTATATCTATATGGCTGATAACATTGCCGGATGGTGCAATCAAATTTCATATGATGACGGGCTATGATAAACTAAATGCAAGTGTGCGTATGTGTGTAGTTGTGTGTAGTTGTGTGTCGGACACACATCGGCATCCATGGCAAGCACGGAGTTCTCAGCTGCCATTGCCATTGTGCCATTGTTTCCATTATCATATCGTACATAATCTCCCAACAATGTAGGCATTTCCTTCCTCTAACAATACAGCCATTCTGTGTGGGGGCATAATATTGACTAAACTTGGCTTCATAGGCTACATCGCGTGACTTATAGTTTGGAGCATAACTGATGGGCCTATGTGACTTTATAAATACATAAATACATCTTCCAAATGCAAGATGCAGCTGGAGATTAAACTGTCTGTCTGTCTAGTATCTCGGTTAGCTGTTTAATGCGCCTGCTGTGCGCCACTAAAGTGTCTTCTGCTGGGCTCCTCCAGCACCATGGACACGGCGAAGTTATGGAGGAAACCGGTTTACTGCTGAGTTGTAGTTGCTGTGGGCAGAGCAGGTGGAAGGTATTGGGCTCTCCGGGTGTGTGGTCACGGCTGGTTTAACCTGTGTGCATTGATTAGCCTCAGCCAGCCCCAGACTCTAAGCAGCCTGACTCGGGCCAGGTGAGGCTGCATAAACCAGCCACCAACGACACACACACACACACACACACACACACACACACACATACACAGAAAATCACTGAAATTGAAATAAACGAGGCACGGAATTGAAGAGCAAATAAAAGAAGAGAGAGAAAACAAATAGAAATATAAGTACCACTCGCAAAAGACAAATAATAAAATAAAATAAATGAAAAGCATATCCAAGGTCATGGTCCGACATAGAAATAGGCAGAGCAGGGTTGGGGGGGGGGCTCATGTCATCCACCTCCAGGTCACTACCATCCCATGTCATCCACTTCCAGGTCATTACCATCCCATGTCATCCACTTCCAGGTCATTACCATCACAAGGTTATCACCCTTCAAGGTCATCCCACTCTCAAGTCATTACACTTCAAGGTCACCCCACTCTCAGGTCATTACCCTCTAAGTTCATCCCATTCTCAAGTCATTACCCTTCAAGGTCACCCCAGTCTCTGGTCATTACCCTCCAAGGTCATCCCACTCTCAGGTCATTACCCTACAAGGTCATCCCACTCTCAAGTCATTACACTTCAAGGTCACCCCACTCTCAGGTCATTACCCTCTAAGTTCATCCCATTCTCAAGTCATTACCCTTCAAGGTCACCCCAGTCTCTGGTCATTACCCTCCAAGGTCATCCCACTCTCAGGTCATTACCCTACAAGGTCATCCCACTCTCAGGTCATTACCCTTCAAGTTCACCCCAGTCTCTGGTCATTACCCTTCAAGGCCATCTCACTCTCAGGTCATCACCCTTCAAGGTCAACCCACCTCCAGGTCATCCCCCTCCCAGGCCATGGGATCAGATTCACCAGTTTGACCACCAGAGCTGATAGGCTGATGGGTTCAAAAAGGAGGAAGCCAGGAGGCGGAGCCTAGTGTCTAATAGAAGTACAGTTGTCATCTTCTGCACCCCCCTCCCTTCTCCAGCGGCCACACTCATGTTGTTGCAACAGCTGTACTGTAAGGTTAGGCTCTACCAAGTAGAACGACAGTGGGAGGTTTATTTGCAACCTGTCCTCCAAACAGCAAACCCAGTCCGCAGAAGACAAACCACCACATCACCACAGACAATCGCACGGCAGCTTTAGCGAGTATTTGTTGTAATGAAATGGACCCGGTGCAATCTCTTCATGATGAACGGTTTCTTAAGGGATACTTGCCTATTCAATCAAAAGGCAATCAAATAAACCAGCACCACAGCAACAAGCTCCCCATTGGCTTACTAAAGGTGCAGAGCATTGGGGTTGAGTGATGTCACCCATGCCGTGGTTTGGTAAATGTCTTCAGAGAAGCCTCTTCTATGTGTGTGTGTGTGTGTGTGTGTGTGTGTGTGTGTGTGTGTGTAAAATCCATTCACATTGTTTACGTGCCTGTGTGTGTAAGAGAGAGAGAGAGCGGGGGTAATGTATCACAGTAAGAGCCTTGTACTTCAGATGAAGTTGCCAGTACACTTGCCAGGCGATAGCATAAAAACAGTGCCAGTCATCATTTCTGGGGAGTTCTGAATTGTACCAATTTAGTTTTATGATCATTCTTCCGTCAACAACGCGCTCCTTTGTACGGGGAGAGTCGCTAGAGCTCAAATGACATACAGAGAGCGAGAGAGAGAGAGAGAGAGAGAGAGAGAGAGAGAGAGAGAGAGAGAGAGAGAGAGAGAAAGATGTACAATGAATAGAGAGACTGAAAAAAAGGACTGTGATGTATAACTGTAGATAGACATCCCTGTCGTAGATTCATAAACATGTGCAGCTTCTCCCCAATCATAATTTTGTTTCTCGCTCAAGCTCAGTGAGGGGGAGGGAGTTCAAATGACATGAAATGAACACTTTACCACAGATTGCCAAAAAAACTATTCCTGAAACCGTTCTTAAAACTGTAATTAAAACGCACCATTCCAAGACAAAAAATATTGACATTTAGATTCTCAAAAGGTACAATTGATTGATTGAAGAGGTTTGTTTTGTAGGGTGGATTAACTCAGCACCCCTCATAGTGATGGGATCACAGAGCTGATTAGTATACGATTCAGTCACACTTCTCATTGCTATGAATAAACATCGGCATGACAATAGGCATGCGTGTGTGCGAGTTCTCCATGGCAACCTAACATAAAGATGTCATTAGTGATCAATCTCGATCAGCTCAAAGCCAGCGTCTACCTAGGTGGCGTAGAGTAGCGAGCTGTTGGTACAGCTCAAGTCTGGAGAGCTCAGGTTCAAGTCCCACCAAGGGCGGAATCCATCCAGCACTCACATGACATTGTTATGTTTCTCAGGTTTTTCGGGTTTCCAGAGCCGATAACCAACAGCTCTCTCCACCGTGCCGCCAAGTCGCTTGCGATGAGGTCTGAGGTTATAATTACATTGTTATGGTTCTAAAGTCTGTTCCCTCCGGGTTGGGAGTGAGTTGCTGCCTCAAGCGAAGGAGTTCAAGTATCTCGGGGTCTTGTTCACGAGTGAGGGCAAAATGGAGCGGGAGATGGACAGACGGATTGGTGCAGCGTCTGCAGTGATGCGGGCGCTGTACCGGTCCGTGTGGTGAAGAGGGAGCTGAGCCGGAAGACGAAGCTCTCGATTTACAGGTCCATCTACGTTCCAACCCTCACCTATGGTCACAAGCTTTGGGTAGTGACCGAAAGAATGAGATCGCGGATACAAGCGGCCGAAATGAGTTTCCTCCGCAGGGTGGCTGGGCTCAGCCTTAGAGATAGGGTGAGGAGCTCAGACATCCGGAGGGAGCTCGGAGTAGAGCCGCTGCTCCTCCGCATCGAAAGGAGTCAGCTGAGGTGGTTCGGGCATCTGATTAGGATGCCCCCCGGGCGCCTCCCTTTGGAGGTTTTCCGGGCACGTCCAACTGGGAGGAGACCCCGGGGCAGACCCAGAACCCGCTGGAGAGATTATATATCTCGTCTGGCCTGGGAACGCCTCGGGATCCCCCAGGAGGAACTAGAGAGTGTGGCTGGGGAGAAGGAAGCCTGAGGGGCCCTGCTTAGCCGGCTGCCACCGCGACCCGACCCCGGATAAGCGGAAGAGAATGGATGGATGGATGGATGGATGGATGGATGGATGGATGGATGGATGGATGGATGGATGGATGGATGGATGGTTCTAAAGTGACAGGTCCCAGTGACAGTCCCTTCCCTGCACCGCGAGCCACTGGCTATGATGTAGTCTATACACACCATCAGTTTTGTGTGTATACCGTAAATACTCTAATAGTGGCCTGTATTCCATTAAAGGCCGGTCTCTCATGATGGCCGGGGGCGTGGTCAACACAAATAAAGGCCGGCCTCCAATACAGGCCGGGTCAAAAAACGAAAAAAAAAACGACGGTTAATACGGTAAACTCCTGGTGCCTGTTATACACCGGTAATTGAATGAGCTGTGCAGCCTGAATGTCCCACAACACAACGCGTCTACGTAACACAGAGCTACCAGAGAAGAGAAAACAAACATGGCGCCGACCAGACGAAGGTTTGACGTGACTTTTAAAGAGACAGTGACCGTATTACAGTAATGTTGATTCCTACCTCAGGGTTGTTTTATTTCACAGTGGGTGTATTTTCCCTACGTGAGGCTGCGGTGCTGTTTTGTTACCATAATGTTACTTGCAGCTGAATCTCACTGTTTTGTTTCTTTTGTTTTTATGTGTGAAATGTTTTGCAATACAAGTCAGTAAATGAAGGGATTATGTCCATGAGAGTTTAATTTTAAGAAATAAAGGCCTGCCTCTAATATAAGCCTGCCTCCAACAAAGGCCTGGTGCTCTTTGCGGCTCAGTAAATAAAGGCCCCGGCCAAAATTAGAGGATTTACAGGATATATATATATTCTGTATATATAAAATCCTGAAATTGTGAAAGTGAAATTGTGTAGTTAGCAAAGTGCATAGTAGCCTAGACCTATACATAATATTGTAAATAGCAACGATTAAAACTATAAAATCGAAATGTCCAAAGTCAAGGCATACTATGTCAATGTGACATGCAAACTTATCTCATGAGAAGATACATTTAAGAATAAAATGCAAGTTCTTGATTTTCTTTCAATCGGTTAAGAAAAAAGACACACGTTCTTGAGATATCTTTTGGTGAATAGCAGTTCGTACTCGAACTCTTGGAACACTTCGTAAGTCCAATCTTAAGAATTCTGTTCTTAAGACGGTGTTGTGAGTTCGGTTCCTGGTACTGCTGGGAGATGTACCTTTTAATGACCCTGGGAGAGAGACAGAGACAAGGTGGGGGTATACAGGGCAGCCAGTAACTAGATGTTGTCCCCTCCCAACTCCCAGCTTCCAGTATATTGTGGCAGTAGAAGACAACATGTAATTTATTTGGAATCGAATTTATCAAACCTGAAACTAGGGGAACAAAAGTCACAAACAACCGAGGAAGAGGAAGAGGAAAAGGAAGAGGAAATCATCGCGTGTGATTGGGTTGTATGTGTGTGTGTGTGTGTGTGTGTGTGTGTGTGTGTGTGTGTGTGCATGTGTGTGTGTGCGTGTGTGTGTGCATGTGTGGTCGACGGGTGATCTTTAAACCTAACTGTGCTGTCCAGCCAATCAGCAAGGACCCCGCCCACACATACCAACCAATCACACACAAACACCCAATTAACTCGTCATTCAGGCGTCACTCAAACACGACAGGCAACATGAACACAAACACACAAATAACATTTCTAGTGGTGCGGTTTGCGTTATGTGTGTGTGTGTGTGTGTGTGTGTGTGTGTGTGTGTGTGTGTGTGTGTCATACAACTAATGTGTTTCTCCAAACGTCATGAGGTCTCGCATCACGACCATCATAATAGAGCGATAATCGATCCGACCAATCGCTCCTCCGCTTGACTTCAACTCCGGCTCGGTCTTTGCGGGCCCTGGACGTTTCATTTATCACTTCTCCTTCGGAGGCAGCGTACCAAATCTCGACGTCAACAAGTCATCATTTTAGAACTTGTCATCTCGTCATTCTCAAACTAGTTTTGTTTTCTAAGCTCTGTGACTTTCCCCCCGCGTGGCGTATGCCCCTCAGCTCCATGTAATCTGGGTTTATATGTCGTTCATCGACCCACTCGAACAGCACGACCACGCAGCACCGCCAGAACCACGAGATCAAATACAAAAAAAAACATACTCCAAGTTACACAATAATAATAATGACTTTATTTGATCATTCAATTATTTTACATCAAATAAAAGGCATATGTGTCATGAGTTTAAAAAGTGGACCAGAGTAAAACAATTTATAGAGAAATATTGCCTGGATGGATTGACGTGTGGATGGGAGCATTTTATTCTTACAATTTTCTCATGGACTAAAAGCTGCAGTAGAAAAGTTACATAGTGCAGGTTTACAGATTAAACTTGCACTAGTCTTTAGTAGGGACGCAAGTGATATGTCCCCAATGACTTATGCCAAGAAACCAGTGAATTGTCTCTGGCAAAAATCACAATTGAGCTGAAAATTATTTTAGAGAGACATCGTGTTAAAATGAACCAAATCATCTCCTCTTCCGGAGTGATTTGACAGGTCTGCAATCTCTCACATCGTCTGATCAGCGATAGGCGATGAACAACTTACTCACACTTACTCTCACCCTCGGTAACCCCTGCCATGACTTTCACAAATGGTTTCTGAAAGTACAGTGCATAACACACATCGCAGCTTCGCAACCAATTATACAAAATATACCTAATTCCACTCAATCAAACAGCCACGGAAAACATTGTGACAGTACTATCACTCATACCAGCCTGTATGTTTAATGACTCAACCTGAATAACCTCTTGTTCTAAATTACAGAGCTTATATTTATCTTCAGATGGTGAATTAGAGTCGTTTTAAGTGCTTGCGTGCGGTCAGCAGAGCAATTCCACCGTATTTGATCTTCACACTATGACGCCTCCCCCTCCCCTCGTCTCTGAGGGACTGGGTACGTGGTGTGCAGCGCTTACGGCTACATCTTCATCGTCCATGCGCCTGTCTTCATCATCACATACGTATGCTAATCGCCGTCACGACACGTTTCCATTGGCCTGTCGTCGTCAAGATGCGAACCGCAAGACAAAGCGGTGGCGACGAGTTACCGAGGAGTTAACGGTTCTGATCGAGCAGTGATGAGATTCTAATATACCGATACTGTTCTCATAAGCACACACAAGTTTTTATTTCGCATCGTTCATGCGTCTCGTTAAGTATACACACTGTACAGCCGATGTCGTATTAAACCGCTCGAACTGCAGATCTACAGGTCGCTGAGACTACTTGGTCTGAGTCTTCAACTTCATCCCAACCGAGCAGATTCGAAGTATTTATATTTTAGATGTATTTTTTGGACGGCGGCGCTCGGTTTCGTCACGTCATTATAAAGTACTCAACGGGTTCTGTCTTTGTGTGTTGCGTTGATGTGTTTTTCCCCTCTTTCCAATCTTGCTGTGTCAGAAACCTCATTGTGAACGGTTCACTCGCTCCGTGCCGGTTCGTGTGTTATCAACGTTCACTGCAACATTTATCGGTGTTAGGTTCGGTGCATGTGGTGTCAGACACCATTCAGAATCGCCTTTCTATTTGTATTAATGGAGGCGTTTAAGTGTAATTACAATTACAAAGTCTCGGATGCCAATACTTGGCCAAGACTCAGACATTTCGGTGACTCAGACCCTGCATGGCGTGAGGTGTGTTTTGCGTGTGCGTCATAGAGTGAGTGTGCGTGTGTGTGTGTGTGTGTGTGTGTGTGTGTGTGTGTGGTGTGTGTACGCCACTAGCCGGATACACCAGGCTGTAGCTCATACTTGACAGAGTCCCTCGACCAGCCCGGCTGCATGTGACCACATAGCTTGGTCTAATTTGACATGTGCAAAAAGCTGTCGACCACTCTTGCTCTGCTCTGAGCGCGAGGCTTGGAGCTCCTAATGGAAACCGGTCAGACTGGAATCCTCGGGGGGCGGGGGGCACGTAGGGTGTAGTCCTTTCATTTTATCCATTGCACGCATACACACACACACACACACACACACAACACTGGGCTATACACAGACTACATAGTCTCAAGAAATACCTAACATATAAGATACGATTATATAGACTCACGCAGAGGGGCAGATGGGGATAGAGTTTTGAGTGAAAGGCCTGATAAATGCATTGAAAGCAACAATATTTTAAAGCTATAGTAAAGGAAAATGTCGGAAATTAAGGCTAATATCTGAAATAAATTAACACTATTAAGATAATTTCTTCACATAAATGTGGGCCTGATAAGACGTAAGTTTACAATTTTCATTCAGAATAATAATTCTAATAATGGAGGCCTAATCATGCTCTAATATTTGTTTCACGTTCTTATTTGTGTCCATTGAGTTTTGGAATACAATGTGTGAACGGTCACACACACGTACCACAACAACGGCACGCTCCAGTCCTCCACTTGAGGGAAATGCACCACAGCTACTGCGCAAATCGTATTCACACCAGCTATTTTGGCCGCTGAGCGTTAAATAATTAGGTGCCATTGAGTTTACCTAGCCCATCATTTTAATTAGATCCATATGCGAGCTTAGTCATTAGCAGCAAAAGAGCTCATTTGATTATGCTAATCGCACAAGAGTCCCAGCCAAAGGGAAACGGCAACATGCAAGGTGTCGCTCGTGAAGGATGAGTAGATCCCAATACAGGGAGGCGCGTCCAAAGGGAGTTCCACCCCTGGAATCCGATTGGCCACCCCAGGTGCCGCCCAATTTATCCTAGAGTATGATTGGCTATCCGCGCGGTCAGAGGTGGGACTTAGTTTGAGCAGTTTAACGAGTAAAGCGAACGGCCCAGAGTGAGCAGTGTAACTAGGCTGCCAAAAAACCCAGAGATGAAGAAGAAGAAGTTTTGATTTGAGCGGAGCGCTGAACCGCACATTGCTAAGAAGTCACCGGGGATTCTGGGATTACGCTGGTCTCTGCAGGTCTCTCCAGGGCTCTGCAGTGTGACCATTTTGCCCACAATGCGAGTAAAAAAGCTCCCTTGTGTTCCCTAGAATTTACATTCAGGAGCAAAATGCGAGTGGAACTTTTATTTTCGAATTAAAATGAAATAGATCACGTTGCCGACGTTCAAGAATCAAGATTCTAGAACTTTAATGGTCACATACACATACAGGATATGCAGTGAAATGAAAAAGTGGCGATGCCCAGCAGAATGTGCAACAGAACAAATAGAAATAATCAAAGAATCAAATATCCACACTATTTACAGTCTTTACAGCAAAAGGAGCAGTTTGGGAATATAATAAAAAAAAAAATGGAATATAATAATAAAAGTACAAATAATAAAAAGTAGTTATATCAATAAGGTTTGCAGCCTGACCAAGGAAATAAGTGCCAATACCACACTTCACACATTGCGATATGAGGTGTAGTTCATAAATCTCCCATAAATCGGCCCATTTGCTTGCGGCGAAACTGGCGACTGCTTGCAAAAGATTGTCACGATAACGGTCTGAAAGTGGACGGTGAAACGGCACGAGGCTACTCACCGTCACCCGTCACTGTGCTGAAGTTAGCGATGCTTTGCACGTAGACGCCGGGCACGTTTGATAGTTTGATAGTTATGTTGATGTTATGTGTGCTATTAAAATGTTGATGTGCATCTACTGCAGATGTATGGCTGCGACCTCGCTACCCCTTTATATGGAAGACACAAATACTACTTGCTGAATGCTACTTCCTTCAGAGACCTTGTGTGTGTCCACGAACTGCACTTTGCTGACTTTTCATGACGATCTGCTATAAAATGTAGACCAATGTAACCATGTTTATGATTCACATAAAATGAGGGTTCATCTTCAATTTAACCCAATAATAAAAAATGGAGCAGGTTGAAGGGCTGGTACCAAGCAGAGCAGGGATGTTTTGTAGCTTCAGTAAACGTGTGTAAACTTGGGGATCTTAACTTTTGAGTATTGCCTCTCCTGATGTGATGTGCATACATGGACCACAGGTTCACACGCGCACACAAACACAGACACACACACACACACGCACACACACACACACACACACGCACACACACACACACGCACACACGCACTCACGCACACACAAGCATGCACATCCACAAACACAAGCACTCCACACACACAAACAATCATGCACACACACACACACACACACACACACACACACACACACACCACACACACACACACACACACATAACCGCAGCACTGCTTCAATTAGATTCTATTGGATTTTATTAAATCTTCACAGAGCTGTCATCTCATGGCAGCAGCCATCAGCAAGATTATTATTTATTTTGCTGTCAAGAACGGAGAGCCCCGGAAAACCCACAGAGACTGAGAGAGAGAGACAGAGAGAGAGACAGAGAGAGAGAGAGAGACAGAGAGAGAGAGAGAGAGAGACAGACAGAGAGAGAGACTGACAGAGAGAGAGGGAAGGGTTGTTGAAGTGCATGAGCATACAATATTTACATGAATACTCATACCACCACAAAGTTGTACATGTGTGCATATGTGTATGGGTGTGTATATTTCTTTCTGTGTGTGTGTGTGTGTGTGTGTGTGTGTGTGTGTGTGCCACAGACATCTCACCATGTAAGTGGCTTCTGTTAAATACAGTCTGTCAATACATATACAATACAAGTTGATTTAAGGCCAGGGTATAAGGGACGAGCAGACCTTGAAAGAAAAACAAGAGCCGTTTCATTGGAAGCAAATCTGACACAGGATTAAGGCCTTTAAAAGCTTTAAAATTAGCCAAGATCCAGTTAATTTTCAACAGATGAGCCACAGATCAGCACTGAGCACGGGAGCGTAGACTATAGCGTAGAGCACTGTCTGCAGTAAGCCCGCACCGCAGGGCTGTGTGGAGAGGATCTGGCAGTGGCAGCGTGTCAGAGGCTAACCAAACCCTGAAAGAACAACGCCGACATGGAACCACCGCAACCTCCAGGCTTCACTCGGCTACCAACAGAATTTGCCAAAAATTGCTTCATTACGCCGATTCTACCAAAGAGCATTTGTTCTGTTCCGTTTCTTATCTTGTTATGTTGCCCACAAACTACGTACTGACAAAGTGCTATACTGCTATTCATGGCAGTTGCTCGTTTCCTGGGCTCCTCCAACACAAAGACGCAGGGAGACGGCGGTAAACCGGTTTATTGTACAGATGCAGTAGTTGAATGGACAGAGCAGGTGAAGTCATTCTCTCTCTCTCTCTCTCTCTCTCTCGCTCTCTCTCTCTCAGAAGCGGTGTAGGACCCGCAATGAAGTGATTTAGCCTAATTACACTGTTAACTGTGTTAGTGAAGCAGGGGGAGACTGTTACCATGAGTTGATCACCCAGACTTGGGTCTGTCCTTTACACCAGTGGTTCTCATCTGGTCTCGCCTCAGTTGCCCATATGTATTTATTTACCAATATTGCAGTCATCAACAATGCCTTCATGTACTGTTAGAAACAGTACATCGAACAAAAAGCTGCAACAATTATGGCTGAAGTCAATGAACATGTAAAGTTAATTCACTGGCTTCTTTCTCAAGATGAAGGTTTGGCATACGCTATGTGGCCCACTCAAAATGCCCACCTGAACAACCAGTTGAGAACCACTGCTTTACATCAAACATCAGGGACAGCTCAACACCAAACCCACCAAAAAACAACAGAACAGGAACAAGCCAGGTGTAGCTCATAACATTAATGATGGGTCTGTTGGACGTAGGTCTGGCAGTGCACCAGTATAGACACAACTAGTCCAGTAAATATACAGTGACCATGCTGGTGCTGAGACAGACATCAATAAAACCCACCTGACGTTAAAGTGACAGGAACAGGAAGTGACTTCACCCTGCTACTGACTGATCTGTAAGAAGGGTCCATGAGTCGTAGCAAAGTGACATCACCTGCCACAATTTCAACCAATCAAAACAAAAGGAAATATTGAAATAACCGCTATCTCTGGATTTTGACAGAACATTCGTGTTGAGTTACTCTTCAACATGGAATTATGGCCACCATCGAATGTTGGCCATAATTCTCAATCCTACCTCCTGCTGATAAACTGGATCTGGTGAGCTGCTGAGACATAGCACCCTAGGGTGCATTTCTATTAATCAACACCTAACATATAGACCTCCACAACCCCCCCTGTGGCACTGGACTATAATGAGACATTTCGCTCTATAAGCCACGGTGCAGCAAAAAAAAGAGAAATAAATAAACAAAGGGCAGAAAGACCCCCCCCCCCCCCCCTCCTACCCCCACCAAACAAACAAAAAACCTTCATAGAACAACACACACACAATTTGTTTCCCAGCAACTGCCGCAGGTCAGAAAGCACTTTATTATGGCGGTGACTTGCTGCTGTGTGCGTATGTGTGTATGTGATGTGTGTGCGTGACCGCGTGTGCGTGCTGCGGTGGTGGTGTTGATGGTGGTGGTGGTGGTGGTGGTGCTGGTGGGGGGTGGTGGTGGAGCATAGGGGCCCCTGCTCTTCAATATAACCTGTCAAGTCGCAGTGGATAAAGTGCTGATATGGCGGCGGCTGACAGCGATATACAACATCACCAAGGAGACGGTTATGGATGGAGGAGGACGGGGGGAAGGGGGGGAAGGGAAAGGTGGATGGATCATGGCTGGATGGACGGATGGGAGGACGGACGGACGGACGGATGGATGGATGGAGTCAACCGGAGATGCACCTGTAATGTGTCAGGGTGAGGCGCGGGGCGACGCGGACTGAGACAAAGTGGGTGTGCCGGCAGCGGCCTTACTCAGCAGCATGGCGACGAAGCACATTGGAAGACAAAATGCTGTTCAGAAGTAGTGTTGTGTGCGTGCGTGTGTCCTGAGGTGACGGAAGATGCAAGGCTGACACCTAGGGGTGGCTTTCTGACTCCATACGTTACACGGCAACACCTTTTGAGACAGCAGCGGGTGTCGTCGTCATGAGGGGCTGGTGAATGTCAGGCCTATCTGTCGAGAGTAAAGACGGTTCAATCTATGAGATTCATTATGCAGTTGCATACCTTGAATTAAAGCCGCAAATAACACTGTCTCAAAGAAATGTCCCCACAGTAGTTACTAACAATGACAAGTACCGAGACATACTACACAACAGCATGGCAACTTAGTTTTATTGTGTATACGCACTATAAACAGTAACCTTTTTTTTTTTACAATAAAAATCTGACCCCTCTATTGTATCACACACACCTCTTCCATAAAACACATTGTATAACAACGGTAAGCATTTCAAAAAAAGCATTTTTATTGATATCAATAAATCAATATCAATCACATTGATCGTTGACAGACATGTAAACACAGATGCATGTAAACACACACACACACACACACACACACACACACACACAATAAGACCGTACCAACATGGATTACACTCAACTCTTATTCCCGACAACGCTCACAGACATGGTGGCTGACCAACCGTGTTCTTTGGATGTGTTTCACAGCTTGCCGTTTGAACTTCTAACATTACAGTGCAGTACTTCACAACAACAAGAGTGTCTTTTCAGAATCCAACAAACCACCTCACACAATTATTGCAAAGAGATTGAATGTTAACTGTACATGAATGCATGGTTGGCCTTGCACCGTGTGTGTGTGTGTGTGTGTGTGTGTGTGTGTGTGTGTGTGTGTGTGTGTGTGTGTGTGTGTGTCTGTCTCATGTTTTTGGCAACCACAGGGCGTCGTGTTTGAGCGTTGATCCTTTATGTGTATTATCTATATACTGTAGGCATTTGTTATAAAAATAAGTCTCGTTAATGTAACCGGTATAAAGTATAAAACCCTGCAGTAACTACCAATTCACATCAGTAACCCTCGTAAGAGCAGAACAACACGGCATTACTCTACGTTAATGCGACAGTTTTTACGCGTGGCAATTTGTTGTGAAGGTTTAGCACTTCATATAAAATTGGCGAAGAAACAAAACGCCGTTTGTGCTGCTTTCTTTAGCACAAAAGGTGAACAACATGCGAGGCTAGTTGTCCGTACATATTAGTGTTTGAAGGGGATGAACACGATTCATCGCATATGCACATAACGCTTGGCTCTGTTGGGCCATTGCGGCCATGTTTGTGCCGTTTTATGACCAGGCGTAATAAAATGTATGAAGAGATGATGAGTGATGTTCGCCGATTGTTCAACGGCCGCTGTAACATTGATACGCATGGCGCTATGTCTGTGTTTGGCCAATACAAAAATACACTTTTTCTGAAGCCAGTTTTACAGTGTATGAATAATCTCCTTTTTTTCACGTCAGTCTGATGGGCTTTTTTTTTTCAACATATAAATTCACACCACAAATATTAGATACATATTGCAAAAGTGCATTAAGTTAACAAAGCTTTTTTTGGCAGAAGCAAAGACACACAAAAACCCCACACAACACAAAGTGCAGTCAAATAAAACTACAAAACTAAAACAAGACTACCAAATGCATCAACAGAGAATAGCGCTGATCTGAAAAAAAAGAATTTGGCAGGTTTAAAAAAATAATAATAATACAAAAAGGTCAGAGGTCATTTCGACGATCACTTTGACAAGGCACGACATAAAAGGGAAATAAAGCAGCGCAAAAAAGCGACCTCCTGCTATTTCCCCCAGATGGCAGTTTCTCTGTGAAGCTCCTTTGACAAAGCCGAGGACAACAGGCTGCCTTTGTAATCAAACTAGGCCGCAGCGCTCGGCCCCGGCACACACGCTTGAGAGGCGCCCACAAGGCTTAATGAGGGCAGGGTGACATCACAGTCCCCGGAGATCCCCACTGGCTGGCGAGTTAGAGGCGCGCAAGCACCGATTTCTGAGTCGGGAGTTTACCGCCTGAGAGAGAGAGAGACAGACAGACAGACAGAGAGACAGAGAGACAGAGAGACAGAGAGAGAGACAGACAGACAGAGAGAGAGACAGGCAGACAGAGAGA
Source organism: Coryphaenoides rupestris (assembly GCA_002895965.2). Classification (NCBI taxonomy): domain Eukaryota; kingdom Metazoa; phylum Chordata; class Actinopteri; order Gadiformes; family Macrouridae; genus Coryphaenoides; species Coryphaenoides rupestris. The sequence goes on along the minus strand of PIJE02001186.1, from coordinate 100,667 downwards.
CAGAGCCAACAAGGTGTCACCATAAATCTCTCATTATATAAATCACACATTTCATCACAGTTTAAAAAGTCTCAAAAAACAACCATCACATGGGCCTCGTTCTCTGATCCAGTTTTTTTTCGGGCTCCGACTCCGCATTCACACACACCTCCATGCGGAAGTAGCAGCCATCGCGACACAAAAAGCAAACATTCAAAATGTGTCAGCCTTGCCCTCGTTATCATCCGCTCAGGCGCTGAACACCGACTTCAGTGGCCTCCATGTTAATTTTATTGTTCTTTAGCGCGTCAGTTCATGACCGTGAGCTGGAATCGGATGTTAGCCACATTTAAAGAATATTGTAAACAGACAATCGGACATGAGCAATGCATCTGAATCGAACTCTAAGGCTTGCGGTGAGAACGGAGCCACCGTAGCCTCGTCAGACAGACCATCGTGATATTTGCGGTCGCAGAAAATGGACGTGCGGTCCTCCCGGAGGTTAGCAATGTTTCGCCCGTCTCCACGGAGATAAGTGTCAACTAAATCCCTGATTGGTATCGTCGTGATTCACCAACCCCTTTTCAGCAGCACATTTGATCGATTATTCAATATCTTTTCAAAGGAGCGTGTACAAGAGAAAGCCTCAGACACGATACACTGCCCCCCTTGTGTCCCACGCCCCAGGCAGCGTGGCGTGGAAGTAAAGTAGAAAGACCCGCGTTGTGTCTCTGCGGCCCGTTTCATTGTTGGTCGCCACACGTTGCTCGGGTCACTGCCGCCATTGTTTTTGTAATTATGCAGACTACAGCGCTCCTCGTTGCTTCGTCATGTACTACAACTCAACGGGGCGGAGCCAGACTGATCTTTGGCAAAAAAACTGAAATGTGACCTCGAGGGATCAGGGTGGTCTCCCAAGGGTAACTGTGAAGGCTGTTTAACAGTGATATTCAGGAATGGAGCTCTTCAGTGAACGATGTGGTCATGCATCTAAAGATGTGTTTTCTAGTTGTTTGTATGAGTGCAAATATATGTATAAAACTAAATGTCCTACCCAGAGTATCTTCCAAGGAGTTCACCACCACTTTGTCCACCTTCAAGGTCACTTGCTCCCCTCTGAATGGGAAAAAACAGGTGCAAATAAACAAGTAAACAAATAAACAAAGAAAAAAACCTAATGTCAATTCTAAATGGCCTTGCTGCAAAACCCAGCTGCCTGCGGCAGACTTTGAGCACCGGCTACAGTATAAACGATCAACTTTATAACACAGTTAAGAAAATGGAGACCTTCACGGGGCAGACATTGGGAGTGAATATAACACACAAAATGGAGGGGAAGGAGAGAGTGGTGTACCCGTTGACCCTGTGCACGGCGCCCAGCCGCAGCAGAGCCGCCAGGGCGTTCTTCTGGAGGTCGGACGACAGCACCTCGGAGTACCGCAGGTTGCCTGGGAAAACAGACCACACTTATGGTAGGAGGGAAGAATCGATTACACAGAGAGGCAGAGAGGGAGAGGGAGAGAGGGAAAGAGAGAGAGAGAGAGAGGTGTACGTGCAGAGAGAGAGCTAAAGGGGGTGGGGGTGATTACCTGCTCGTAAAAGTTTGAGGGTGAAATTTCGAACTGCGGGGACAAACTGTTTTTCCGTGAGAGCCTCGCTAGCCTCCTCGCACAAGTACCTGCAAACCACCTGCACACACACAGACACACATTACACACACACACATTACAGTGGATGTCGAACCAGTCGGTTTTGTCATGTGTCCACTGCACCCCCTGGTGGCCACTTTTGAAACAGTCAATGGACTGCAATGATATCGTGCTTTTTTTTTTAACCAGTATGTCCCAATTCAAATGGGTGCATTGTTAAGATGAGACATTTGGAATAAAAATGGCATCACATTAACGTCCTTTAAAAAGGAAAACAAAAACCCTAAAACTACTTATTTTAGATGAGAAAGAATGCAGTGGGTTACATAGTACTGCTATGGATTGGTCTTGGTCCAAATCTCCTCTTGATGCACAAAGAAAAACGTATAAATATGGAAATATGGATTCAAACTGCCCTCTATGGGTTAACGTATGCTATTACATGAGTCACCTGTCATTGGCTGTTTTGGGGTACCAGGCATTGTCAATCAAGCATTCTGGCTCCACCCCCCACCCCAAATCTGATTGTAGTGAGTGGAGCCCCGCCCCCAAAATGGAAAAAAAAGTGTCTCCCAGATGTTTATTTGGTAGTGTGGGCGGGGACTAGCTCAAACAGGTGGAGATTTTTGGTGTGTGTGTGTGTGTGTGTGTGTGTGTGTGTGTGTGTGTGTGTGTGTGTGTGTGTGTGTGTGTGTGTGTGTGTGTGTGTGTGTGTGTGTGTGTGTGTGTGTGTGTGTGTGTGTTCACCTGGTACCCCTGCAGGAAGGGCTCCAGCATGGCCGTGAGGAAGGCCAGCGTGGGCTGTTCTCGGCCCGTGGGCGTCACCTGCTGCTGGGACGTCTGCAGCGCCCCGCACTTCTCCAGCTGCTGGCACGCCTCCTCAAAGTCCTGCACACACACACACATCATTTGTGTAATTTTCCATACATCAATGGTATTGGTCACCATTGTCTGTGGATTTTGGAAATATTTAACCAATGAAAAGCATGAAAATGACCTTGTAATACACACACACACACACGCACACGCACACGCACACAACACACCTGTACGGCTGCACCAGGACAGAGGATGAATTCGTTGGCGAGCATGTTTCTCAGGAAGCTGAATGCATTGAAGACTTCCTCTGTAAACACAACAAGACAGATTTAGACCACCTGTATAGTGTTTTCACCTTCATTTACACCTCCATTCATCCAAAGCGACCCTTATATTATATACATAAAGTATATAGAAGTATATTGCCCATAGATGCCTCCAAACCGTCTCCGGACATCAAGGATCGAACTCGGTACGCCACCATTTTCCCAATGTCATGCCAATGTTCAGTCAATCACAGTATGTCTGTGAAGCCTGCCTGGAGCCGTGGCAACAAGGGGGGGCCGGCTGGGCTCTCACCTTTCTTGCCAGAGGAGGCGCTGTGCATGGCGGTGGCCAGCAGGGCGGGCCGCAGGAAGACGTGCAGCACCTGGTTCCTGTAGGAGGCGCAGGAGAGCACAGAGACCGCCCCGCCCAGAAGCCTCTCCTCCGGGGTGGCGGGGCCGGTGCCCCCTGCTGGGATGAGACCAGAGCAGCACAATGTCAAGGGAGACACCGTAGCAGAGGGTACGGTCTGAATTTTTTCGTTAGCCTCTTTGTTGGGAGTTGTGGATGTATTAATCTTGTGGGCCAGTAACTTTCCACTCTGCTGTGTGGCCTACGTGACTAGTTATCTGTTTGACCTACGTGACTAGTTATCTGTTTGACCTACGTGACTAGTCACGTAGGAGGTCACTCTTATCTGTTTGCCCCGGGAGGCCTCTGAGACGCACTCGCAGCTGTTGTTGTGGGAACATGTTGCCTCTTCTATCGGGACTGGCTGTCCCGCGCAAGGTCTCAACGTGAGACCTTGCAGTCCCTGCTTCCTGGTCTGGGGCATGGAGACCCACATCTCTGTGTGGGTCACGTGAGGCCACGATATCCCTGCTTCAAGTTAACTGTTTGTCTGTCTGTTACATATCCACGTGGGGCCTGGGGTCCTGGCGTCTCCGGATTGGCTGTCTGGGGAGTGGGGACGGAAGGGTCTCCATGGACGGCCTTGTTGTCCCTGCTCCCTGAATGGCTGTCTTGGAGGCGTTTCTATGTCTGCTTCCCTTGTTGAGTTGTTGTGTCTCTATGTAAATGTTCCTTTTCTTGTCCCATGCAAACTGTATATAGGCTCTATGTATCTAAATAAAGTTTGAATCATTCCTGGTGATACTGCCTTGTGTCACATTGATTCCCGAGCTCGCTGCTTTGCTACAGACAATCCAGAACCTGAACCTGAACCTGAACTCCAGCCACAATAGATGACCGCTCGAAACTGCACATAACACTCTTTCACACATGCAGCCCACTGCTGGCAATTGAACGGCGTCCAACATTAAGAAGTCGTTCTACTGTAAAAGTTGCATACATATTTTAGTGTCAAAGTGGCCAAGTAACCTTGGCCATGAAGAATGCATCAGCAGTAGAAAGTAAGACACAAATACATGCAGAAAATTGAACAAAAGACATTGCATCCATCGGTAGCACAAGGCCTACACACACCTGGTTCCTCCAGCACCAACCAGACCCGGCCATCCGACACCCGGACCAGCCCCCGATGCAGAGACAGGCTGGCAATGACCACCTCTGATGCCGGCTTGTCATCTGGGAGGAGTGGGGGGGGGCAGGAGAACAGAGAGATTAGATGAGCAGCATAAGGGGAGAAATGAATGAGGATGGAAGGGGGGTAGGGGGTAGGGGGGGAGTGAGTTCAATAGAGGAATAAACATGCAAATCCGAGGCACTTCTTCTGACAGACCGCCTCAATAAATGATACTCAGGACTGGGAAATGGGAATTGAGAGTCAAAAACAAACCAGCTCAGAAGGCTGTTAAAATGGTATGTAGATGGCACTCAGAATCGATCAGGCAGTGTGATGAGGCAGTGTGGCGATGAATAAACACACAAAGTTTTAGTCATTCAAAACAAAGCGTCTCAACGTGCGGCCACGCACACACACACACACACACACACACACACACACACACACACACACACACACTCGCACAGCATGCGAACCACACTCAGGTTTCCCCGTCTGAATGTAAATAAGTAACACTCTGCTGGGACTGTGGTTCCTGGCCTCACACCTCTGTTTGTATGGGCAGCAGCAATCTGTCTGTGAAGACCGAGCCTACAAAGTTGTTTTTAAAAACATTTTAAATGTGAGGATATCTGCACTTTTTGGTTTCCAATCGATTAGGCTAATTTGTAACGGTGGAGTTAAAAAAAAGACACTACCTGTACAGTAGCACCATGGATATTAGTACAATAGAATCCAAATTTCAAGAGAATTTCAACACAGAATCACCAGTATTAGTACTGTGCTGTTTCCTAAACCTTCTGCTATTACTGATACGAGTAGATATATTATAGTGTAAATATAAATAAGTACAACCAACAGTAGAACACATCTCAAAGGTGGATCCGGCAGCCACTGACTTCCTCCACGCAGGCCTTACTCGTGATATTGCACTTTTGCTTTTTGATGCATTATTCAAATAAAAATACGCATTTTAAAAACAATTGAACCGTTTCGGAAATCAAACGGGAAAAACAACGACTTCACCTAATGTCCGCGTTGCCCTATGTGCTGCTGGGAAGGAAAATGGTGGCGTGGTACCCCTATTAATTTATATAATACATTTTTTTTTACTACTGACACGATGAAACCTAGTAAAAAAAAAGACATGATAAATGGTCCGCTCAACCTTTCGACAGGGGTCTCACCAGGCCAGTGGAGGAAGGCACCAAACTCCCGGACGAGGCCCCTGAGCCAGACTGCCTGCTGGGTCAGCTCTTCCAGCGCCATCCCCTGGTGGTGTTGGTGGTGTTGGTGGTGTTGGTGGTGTGGGTCGGGCCGCGTCTCTGGCCCCAGTGTCGGGCCCTGGTAGTGTGCCTGGAGCAGTAGGGAGGCCAGCAGCACCCAGGGCTTCAGCACCATGTTCTCCTCCTGGGTGCGCAGCAGCCTGTAGGCCACGTCGTTGACCCAGGACTGGGTGTCCTCGCTGGGCTTCCTGGGGATGTGTCTGGGGGGCAGGTTTGGAGGGGACAGTAGCGCCGATCAGAAGTGTTCCGACTTTACATTTACATTTATAACATTTAGGTGAATTATCTTTTGTAGATTTTGTTTTTGTTATATTTTGCCTGCTTCCTACGTCCATATCACAAGAGTTTCACTGTTCAGAATGGCCCTGTGTTGCGATGTACATCTGACAATAAAACACTTTGACTTTATCAACTCAAACCACATGGTAATCTCATTTGGAATAAGAAATGAAGTAATATACTTTGCTGCATACATTTATTTTGCTGCTTGAAGTATCCACATGAAGACAACTTGTCATGTGCCCGTTCAAAACGATTTTGTGGCCTCCGGTAATTGTTGCTTACAGCTTTCTCAAGAACCGCTTGCCCAAACAACTCCCCACTCGACACTGCACTTCGTTGGGTTGTCAGCAATACACCCGCCAAGTGTGAAGGCGATCGGATGAACGGTTGTCAAGAGGGTCGAAGGACAGAAGGACATACATAGATACTCCTCTAAATATAGTTACATGTATTCTTATTTCAATTGAACCGCCGTATTTTGGGTTTTTTCCCCATGCATATAGTACACAACATCCACCACAGACATAGGCCCAGAAAGTAGTGCATTAGCAACCCAAGCCGTCCATTCCGAGAGGCTCCATGCATTAAGGCAAGTGCTCTCAATTGCAGCGTGTTTGGCTGCTCTAACCACTGCTCCAACCGCTCTAACCGCATTCCTCCTGCAGTTTTAATATCCATGAGTTTAACTTTTTTTTTTATCATCATCATTTAGACGTAATGATTTTAGAAGTAGGCAGGACAGGAGGGGTCAGGGAAACTCTGGGGGGGGGTGTATGTGTACCTACCTGGGCTGCAGGTTGAACCGGGAGCGGTCCACCCTGCCCTGAGCCAGGCTCCTGGCGGACACGGGCGGACCGAAGTACACGTGGATGCTGCCGTAGTCCTCGCTCAGAACCTTCCTGGCCTTAAACAGGCCCTGTGGGAGGCGGGGGGCGGGGGGAGTGTCAGGCAAACAATTGAACATCACACACCCAATATTTTGTAACATATACCAGGGGTCAACAATTTCACAACTTGCTGGGAAGTAGATCTTTGCGCACATTTTGACTCATTTGAGTTTAAAAAGATTGGTGGTGAGCACTGACCACTGTCTTATGCCATCTATCTTGTCCACACCAAGGATTCCATGGTATTTGATTATCATTACCGTGATCTAATTGTATTGTAGATTTACATTAACATTTACATTTAGGGCATTTGGCAGATGCTTTTATCCAAAGCAGCATACAAAGAGTACATTTGTTGAAGGGGACAGCAATATATCACTGTGGTACATAAAGATTACAATAGAGCCGTTTTCGAGCATCTAGTTACGAGGCTAATAGAACGAGTTTCATAATTGCCAAGTTGCCTGCATAAGTAGCTGGGATAAGAGCTGACGTGTGATTCTGAGCATGTTACCAACATTCTAGATGTTGCTAATCCAAGACCAAGCGACTGTCGTTGTGTCTACAAGCTAACTCTCCCTCCTGAATGCAGGTGGGTGTGTGCGTGTGTGTGTGTGTGTGTGTGTGTGTGTGTGTGTGTGTGTGTGTGTGTGTTGTGTGTGGTGTGTGTGTGTGTGTGTGTGTGTGTGTGTGTGTGTGTTGTGTGTGTGTGTGGGTGTGTGTGTGTGTGTGTGTGTGTGTCAGAGTGCCGCGTCTCACCGAGGTGGACTCCTTGGGCTTGGGCACGCCCAGCAGCTCCCTGGCGTACAGCGTCTCCTCCAGGATGCGCTCGTAGCTGATGCTGACCGGCACCAGGCTCACGTCGAACACCTCCCCTTTCAGGAAGGGCTCCATGACGATGTTCAGCAGCCCTGGAGGAGGGGAGAGAGGATGAGCAAAAACAAGAAATGACATTATTTATCTTGTGGGGTATACACTAGGGGTGGAACGGTACGCAACAAGTCATGGTGCGGTGCGGGACCTACCTCCGTTTTAAACACACGGTTCGTATGATTTCGGTACAGCAGAAAGCATGTAAAATGTAATAATTCTCTTCATTTATCAATAATAATTGTATATATTATTATAAACTTGTAAAAATGTATGTCCTTTTTGGTACGAATATGTGTACCATTAAACTCCTAGTTATAAATATACGTGTATATAACTTGTACAGTAACGAGTAGTAACAAAACATATCACATGTCATAACCAGCATGTTGTGTTGACATTTTCCACATATCGTGTCCTCTCAGTTCTGTCATTATGAAGACGTGGCGTGTTCTGTTAGAAGCAAGGGTTGCACGCGTTACTTTAAGATGGCGGGTTGCTGTGGTCTTGTCTCACCTAGCTTTGGAGTCAGAGACTTGCAGGTTCTGCTTCTGGTTCCTTCCAGGAAGAACTCCACTGGCGCCATGCCGTTCTGCAGAGAACAGTTAAGAAAATGTGGCATGTTGATGAAAAGATGGCCGACAATCTAAAAGGACTATGTTGCTTTGCTAATTGAAATCAGTGCGTTATTGTGTCAAACCTGCCTTCATAAATGTTTACCTTACCTATACTATAGAGAAGCAGCATTCTTCTTTCTTTATCAAGTACTGACTTCATACTGTGGGGTACTTGTCGATAGCATGCACATGTGAAATATAGTATATGTATATTATATATACACTGAGCAAAAATATAAACGCAACACTTTTGTTTTAGCTCCAATTTTTCATGAGTTGAAAGCAAAGCTCTAAGACTTCTTCTATGTACACAAAAGGCCTATTTCTCTCAAATTTTGTTCACAAACTTGTTTAAATCTGTGTTAGTGAGCACTTCTCCTTTGCCGAGATAATCCATCCACCTGACAGGTGTGGCGTATCAAGATGCTGA
>PIJE02001186.1:75000-85030 GCA_002895965.2 Coryphaenoides rupestris | reverse complement strand
CCAGGTAGGGAGCACCGATCCAACTTTCCAGTCCCGATACCGAACTGATACCTGGGCTTTGGGTATCGGCCGATACCGAGTACCGATCCAGTATCCACGTTGTTTTAAAGTTAATAGAACTGTTTGCCGATCACTGTGTGGAAAGAGAATGGATCATTCTTTTGTGGCGAAGGCAACATCAGGCTTGACTTAAACATTACTTGTCCTAAACTTGTGAAAGCAAAATGAACAAATGAAGACAGATATAGAATGTAGCTGAATTGTTATTGTATTATTAAATAATAAAAATCGTGGGCACCAGCAACTTGAACGAAAACATTCAAAATAAACAGGGGAATCAAAAGATTCTTGGTAAAGCATTTAGGCAAAGAGGAATATACCTAACATTTACATCCCGCCCTGATCAGCCAGCGGCGACCATTCGCGGCATGGGCGCGATTCATTTGCAAGTCTGGACGCGGAAGGGGTGAACCGGTGCTCGTGCGTGCTGGCTGCGAAGCGTGGCGCGAGGCACGGACTGGCGCGGCTGTGAGGCTCTGGGGGAGGGGGCCCCACGGCAAGCACGCCGCCCGCTGCTCTTGTCGGATCTACAAGCAGTAGAAAACGAGTACGAGGCTTTCACGTAGAGTGCGCCAAAAGTCTCCAAGTGAACAGCAGAGAAAAGTCGCACTAGATTTGTCGCAGAGTCGCTTTTTGAAAAAAGGAGTCGCTAAGAGGGGTCCGAATACTCGGCTAAAAGTATAGAGACGAAAGTCCACTAAGTTGGCAACACTGGCGTGCTGGCGCGTGGCTGCTGACCCGCAGACGTAAGTACGCGTCGCCACATAAATGGTGAAGTGAAGTAAGATTCGGTCCCATGGATGCGGCCCCATTGCACCGGCCGATCCCGATCTAGTTATTTGTTGAGGGTCATATCGGGGGCCGATACCGATATCAATGAGGCGGATCGGTGCACTCCCTACTGAAGCAGTGTGGCGTATCAAGGATGCTGATTTAGAGAGCATGTTATTGCACAGGTGTACCTTAGGCTGGTCACAATAAAAGGCCACTCTTCTAAAATGTGCAGTTTTATAACACAGCACAATGCCGGACAGGATGTATGCAAGTTTTTGAGGGAGCGATCTCTGGAAGCCCATTTCTGCCGGTACAAGAAAAATGTAAGATGAAAAGCGTAGCACAAAAAGTAACAAGTACAGATGATAGGCTACTTCAGTAAGTGCTAGTTGCAAATCGACAAAAGGGAATGCTTTTATCAAGTACTGACTTCATACTGTGGGGTACTTGTCGATAGCATGCACATGTGAAATATAGTATATGTATATTATATATACACTGAGCAAAAATATAAACGCAACACTTTTGTTTTAGCTCCAATTTTTCATGAGTTGAAAGCAAAGCTCTAAGACTTCTTCTATGTACACAAAAGGCCTATTTCTCTCAAATTTTGTTCACAAACTTGTTTAAATCTGTGTTAGTGAGCACTTCTCCTTTGCCGAGATAATCCATCCACCTGACAGTAGGGATGCACCGATCCAACTTTTTCAGTCCCGATACCGATACTGATACCTGGGCTTTGGGTATCGGCCGATACCGAGTACCGATCCGATACCATTGTGTTAAATTAATAACTGTTTGCCTCCTTTGGAGATAATCCATCACCTGAAGTGGGATGCACCGATCCAACTTTTTCAGTCCCGATACCGATACTGATACCTGGGCTTTGGGTATCGGCCGATACCGAGTACCAGGTCTGTGGCAAGGAATAGGACCTCTGCATAATCATGAGGATTCAGGGTGGAAAATGAGATGTTTCTGCAGAACCAAAGTGGCAAGTTCCTGAAAACTTGAGAGAACCAATCAAAATGACTACTGGGGTGACGGGTGGATAGAAATGGAAACTAACTGAGAAGCAGAACTACAGTCAAAGTAGCACTGTGGTGCCAGCAGCTTGAATTGTGATGGTGACAGTGGCACAGTGGTAGTAAATAGCAGTAGCACTTGAAACAACATGGTCACGGAGGGGCATACCAATGATAATATTGATATTTACAAGTAAACACTGAATCAGAGAATAAAAATGCTTCTTCCCTGTACAATATTAAACTGTTTTCTCTGGATAATAATCATCCAAGGTGGGGGTTCACCGGTCTCTCTCTCTGTCTGTCTCTGTCTCTCTCTCCAGTCGGGCTACTGCTTTACATTCAGACTCCAGCTTCTGAGTTGGTCGATCATATTTGCAAAAGATGTGACAGTTAAGATGTACCATTACAAACAGGGCACATACATGTCACAATAAACGATTGCAGACATCGTGATGATCCCCCACACAAGTTATCTGCACTCTACCATGTAAATGCATTTATTCCTTTTTTTTCTCGTAGTTCCCAATTCCGAACAGCAGGGGGCGCGCTGTGACTAGAAGTGGACGTCACAGCGCGGTACAGTATATTTATAACACAACTTGGGATGTTCAGTACTCGCCTGTGAACCTCAATGTGTAAACCATGTGTAAACCATGTGTAAACCATGCTGTATAACTCAAGCCATAATCATAACTCCCGTTGCTATCTACTAATGAGTCTCATAAGGAACACCAAACAGCACTATCATGCACACGTTTTCACATCAATCTGCTGTACAGTGTTACCTCTCTCACACACACACACACACACACACACACACACACACACCTTTTATAGAGAATATAAATATTTAATTTAAAATTGAATAAATTAGATATGGCGAAGTTCATAAACGGCTGACACTATATATCTATTTTGATCAGTAGTTTGTTCAAATATATACATGGGACTGTTAAATAAATGTACTATTTTAACTCTGTAGTCACAGTGGTTTGGTTTGAACTTTGAAGCTCATTCCCATGACAGGCTGACATATGCCTTCACTGGTGGGAGAGAAGTACAAATGTATGTACAAAATAAATAAATAATGACAAGGATGAATGAATGAATGAATGCACACCTATAACTCTTGCTGACATACAACAATGAACCAAAAGATGAAAAGAAAAGGATAATCAGGTTTGGCTTGACTTTCTTTTCTCCCATTTCCATGTATAGATAGCCCTTTGGGGACTTTAAGCTCCTGGGAGACAATTAAGCCTCACTGACTCACTTCAGAGCGCAGAACAGACCGAGGCGGCGTCGTAAGGAGGACCAACACCGGTGCTGCATGCTCATCACACTAATGATGGCTCCTCTCCTTTCATGTAGCAGGGCGGCATGGGTGGCAGAATAAACTAGTGAAGATAAGTCTCCTGCCCACGGGCCCCGGTGGTACATATTCTGCGTCCCAAACTGCTAAAATGCTGCCTGTTGAGTTGTGTCCGACGAGACAGGGACAGGGAAAGCAGCATAAATGTAGAGTTAGTGTCCAAATGTAAATTACAGTGACTTTTATCTACGGAGAAACCCATTTTAGTTACTGAATATCAATTTTTTTTTTTAAATGAGTTTGTCCGAATGACAGCTAGGTGGTAGTAACTGACGTAATTGACGTCAACTGTCTGTGTATCTTAAAGTGACGTTGTGAGGTCTGTCCCAATCCAGACTCCTCCACAGGTCACTGCATACGAAGGATATGAGGCGGTACCCTTTCGTTTGGAACACAGAATTAGCCACATGAGCGACCCCAGTGTCTGTCTTCCGACGACGCCTCTTGTGAAACGTCTCTATCCCCATCAGTGGCATATCCGCTCATGTGTGAGTATAGCGATGGAGGTTAGTAAAAAAAACCAAACAAGAGATGGCATCACCCCCAGGGGCGGGGGTGTCACAGCTGGCTGGAGCCATGAGAATAGTTTGTCTAAATGTCCCCTCTATTTTTGTACTTTGAGAGCAGCAGAGAGCAACATTATCATCACAGTCGGCACACCTTTATGTGCCCTGAACGTGTGCTGTGGCGTTTAGCTTGTAAACATGTTGGCAGCAGAGGCTGTCGTCTTGGTCTTGCCGCCTTGATCGTACCCACTGAGATCTGGTCAGCTTGTCGGTTATAAGACGCACGTAGACGCGAGTAAAAGCACACCTGACGCGGAGATGTCAGAACCCAAAAATATGACTTTCAAACAGGGTGCGCGGTTTGTTATGTACAGCCATGAGTGTGTGTGTGTGTGTGTGGACATTGGTCACAGGATAAACAGGTGTATTGTAAAGGGGCGTGTGATGTACTTAATATAACTGAGGTGACTTAAACTTGAAGAATCATTTGGCCAATGCGATGCCCCCCAATCCCCGGTTCTGAGCAAGCAGGTCCAACGCCGACCATCACTGTAGACGTTCAACTTGACTTCACTTGCTCGCCATGACTTTCACTTCCATTTTGTTTTTCCCCCCGCCTGCCCTCCAAAGTCCCCGGCGACCTTGCAGAGGCGAGTGGCGGAGAGAGAGGTAAACATGTTAATCCCCAAAATTATATCGTTGGAATGGATCTATCAAAATGAATGAACGGAGCCAGTCTCCGGAGGACATTGTTGGTTCTCCCCCTCCTCCTCTGTGGGCAGGATGGAAGGATATAGCCCTTCTCTCCGCCATTACGGCTTAATGTTCTTTGGAACCTCCAGGCCAGTCAGGATGGTGACCTGCAGGGGACAAACAACCCCCAGGGTGAGAAAAAAAGAAGCGCTAGCGGTGTTCGTGTTCAAGATGCAATATCTGATTTGAAATGTATATTTTGTTGTTTCAGTCAGACGCTTTTATCCAAAGCAGGTAGACGGAAGTGACCCTCAAAGTGTACCATGAAAGTATCGGCACCAAAAAGAGTGCAAACAGAGTAGCCAGCAGTAATCAGGAATACAAGGCTACCAGTGTTCACGTGATCTTCAATATATGAATGACAAACTGGGAATGAGGAACAAATGTTACGTTTATTGTTTATCGGACGGACAATCGGACCAATAAGCTGCCATTGGCCGCTAACCTGCACGTTTCTGTTGAGGCTGACGGCGGGCATGAAGACCCCGTCCAGGCTCTGGAAGGCGGTGGGCCCGTGCTGCTCCTTGTTGATGAAGAACAGTCAGCGTGCGCCTGAGTCAAGGTTCCCAGGCAGGAATGCCCACTGTCTGTCCGCCTTCGAGCATGCCCCCCTCGGCTCTCGCAGGCACACACACACACGTGCACACACACGCACACATACGTACATAGACACACACAGTCATACATAGACATGCACACAGATACATACGCACACACATGCACACACACACAGTCATACATAGACACACACACGCACACACATACGCACACACACACACACAGTCATACATAGACACACACACACACACACACACACGCACACACACAGCCATACAAAGACACACACACACACACATATGCACACATATGCGCACACGCACACACACACAGTCATACATGACACACACACACACACACACACACACATGCACACACAGACATGCAGCCATACAATGAACCACCCACCCACACACACAGGAAGCATTATTGCATTACATTCACACAGTGACAATATAGAGAGTGTGGTGGGGGGGGGGGTGATAGGAGAGAGTGGGGGTGTAGAGAGAGAGAGAGAGCCCCCCCCCCCCCCCACCCCCCTCCCCCAACAAATACAATTGTGCAAGTAATAGAACTACACCACTGCATTGACACATAGCAAATGTATCTTGATCTGCTATTCAGGAAATACTCTGACATAGATCTTATCATTCCTAGCTACACTGAAAATGTCTGACGGTGGTTAAATGACGTTTCCAAAGCAGAAGCATTCTAGAGTGACGGTATGAATGTAAGCTTTTTATCTTCAGCCTCCTTTGACTTCTTTATCTTTTGTCCCAAGAAAATCCTTCTTTTTGTTAAGTTTTACAAGGGCTATACTGGGTGCGAACCGCATAGCTTTTGGACTCACTGATAAAAACACAGCAATACTATCGAACCACCGTGTGACTTGTGTGTTGAGTAGCAGAGCGAGTGAGGAGCCCGTTGTAACATAACAGAGATGGAACCATTGAGAAGAGCAGGCGAGTCACGTTGAAACACCATGACAGCTACAAACTAACTCAGAGCAAGTGGCACGTGAACGAGCGCTATTTCATTGTGAATATTTCTGCTTTGGTGGCTATAGTGAGAAGAGATAGGAGGAATGTAAATGAGCAGAGACAAGTGGAATAGATGAAAACATCTCCCCACACACCACATGGTGAATAGAAGTGTTCACATCCTTGCTAAGCAGCAGAGACAAAGAATTCAAAGTAAAAAGCCAGAGATTGTTAAATTCCCTATCGATTTGTTCTCTAGTGACGCAGAGAGCGTGTGTATGTGTGTGTGAGCATGTGTGTGTGTGCATGTGTGTGAGCATGTGTGTGTGTGTGTGCGTGTGTGTGCGCGTGTGCGTGTGTGTGTAAAAAAAGGCATAGTGACGTAGACATCGGCCTGCTGTGCGTCTCTGGCACGGGCAAACCTGTTGCTTGACTATTTGTGGAAACGTTGCTCTCTGTCGGAAACGAGGTCTCAAGCTAACCCAAGTGTGCCTCAAAGTGCGTTTGTGTGCGTGTGTGTGTGCGTGCGCTAGAGTGCTGAGCGTCTGTGGGGGGGCGGGGTGGACACGTACCTGTTGGTGTGCGAGTTGTTGTGCATGAACCAGGAGCGGTTGTTGTCCACGTACATGGCCCACGCCTTGTCGTCCTTGCCCAGCATGGCATCCTTCAGTGTGTTGATGCGCGCCACGCCAAACGCCGGGTCCGGGTGGTTGTCATAGCGATCGATGCACACCTCCCAGTAGTGGACACCCTGTGTTGAGTGGCGCAATAAAGTTGAGTCAAGGCGAGACCCTTTTCACAGATCAGTCAGTAGCAGGGGAAAGTAACTTCCTGTTTCTGCCATTTTAACGTCAGGTGGGTTTTATTTATGTCTTGTCGCAGCACCAGCATGGTCCATGTATATTTACTGGACTAGTTGTGTCTATACTGGTGCACTGCCAGACCTACATCCAACGGACCCATCATTAATGTGGAAATTGTGGAATGGGTGGCAGAGGCTCAGGTGGTAAAACGGTCATCTGGCAGGTTGCCGGTTCGATCCCCTGTCAAGGTGGTAAATTCTTTCCTTTGACTGTTTGTTTATGTTGCAGACCGCAATTTCATCACAATAGCTGTGTGTGGCCATTTCCTTTTAAATACAAAAATAAAAATGGTAATTTTTCCTTTGCGGATTAACAAAAAACACACTTTCACATAAACACACACACACTCGGGCGCCTACCTTTGAGAAGGCGGCGGTCCCCAGCACCACACGGTCGTCGTAGCTGTTACAGCTCACCGTCAGGTTGTCATTGGTCAGGACGATGTCCCGGTGCGCAGAGGTGGGGTCAAAGGTGAACCAAGCCACTGCAGGAAGGGAATGACACACATAGAAGTTATTTTTATACTATAAGTATACAGAACTCCTTAATCCATCACATCATTAAATCGACAATCTATCCCAGCAGGTGATCTGATTGTCAACCAGTATAGCTCTCACCATTGTTAACTTAACAATAACCCTAACCCTTAACCCTAACACTAGAATGGCAATGGAATTGCACTAATATGTATATTAAAGGGGACATATTATGCCACCAGGTGTGAGTGTGATTAAGCATTGCAAGTGTGAGGTGCTGTTTCACAATTGCCATGTGACCGTTTAGTGACGTCATAAGTGTCCACCTAGATGTATGATGACTAGATCAGTCTACCAGACTACCCAGTGGACTGTACTGACGGGTAAACTGATGATCAACCTGCCATGACAACAATAGATGCTTTATAAATAAAATGAATTATTAAGACGAGTTGAACCAGTTGTAGTCCTAACCATCACCAGAGGTTCCTCTCTACAGTTTGTGTGGTGTTGCTTTACACTTTAAACCACAGACACAAAACCATTTCTTAATGACTTTGTCCTTTGTAACTGTGGCTGCCTGTAGTTCCTCACAGGGTGCTGATTGGACCGAACCACTGGTGCTTCAGACACCAGTGGTTAAATTGAAGCCTGACCCAGACCGATCTTCAGAGAGGGACAGAATGTGAACTCCCGAGATCTGAACGGTCTCATGAGGCCAGACAGACGCTACTCCTCATGCAGCTCATCCACTGCCAGACTCTAGAGGGAACATGTCATGCCAGTCAAGCTGTAAATAATGTGTAACCAGCTGGAAACCAGCACCCCCTGCCCACCTTCCCCCGACACACACACATACAGACACACACACACACACACACACACAGGCCAATAATGAATTGCATGGAGAAGGAAATGCCTCATCAGCTAGCTGCAGCCGGTGCACAGGCGGCAACCCATAAATTACATGTGAAGCCTCTCGTGCTTCATGCATGTGCTTACACACACACACACACACACACACACACACACACACACACACACACACACACACACACACTGTTATGCGCAATTACGAGGGGTCTACTGTGATCTACTGTGATCTACTGTGGCTGAAGTTCAGGTTCCGGTTCAGTTTCAGGTTCTTGTCTGTAAGTGTAGCAGCAAGCTTGGGAATCAATGTGACACAAGGCAGCATCACCCGGAATGATTCAAAGTTTTATTCAGATACATAGAGCATGTATACAGTTTTGGACATGCTAGTCACGCCTCCGGGATGGGGGAAAAGACGGCGGAAATTTGGAGCATTATGGTCTTACATGGAGACACAACAGACAGACAGACAGACAGCCTGGGAAGCAGGGATACTATGGTCTCACATGGAGATGCAACAGACAGACAGTCAGCCTGGGAAGCAGGGATACTATGGTCTCACATGGAGATGCACCTGCCCCCCCCAGACTAAATAGCCACATAGGCCTACACGGCAGAGTGGAACGTTACCACAAGGTTAATACATCCACAACTCCCAACACACACACACACACACACGCACACACACACACACACACACATATGCACATTCACAAGCAGCAGCAATATTTGTCCAGATGATTTGCTTTAATTAGATTTTGTGCGTTTCGTGTATTGCACCTTCTAAAGGCAGAACACACTTCAAGCCAGTAAATCGCTTTTCAGTCGATCAATCGATCGCCATCAGTTGAAAGATATTTACATTGTCGTCGTCCACTGTGCTGAAAGGATAACATGAAAAAGGAGAAGCTGTGTGTGGAGAGTGTGTGTGCGGTTGGTAGCGGCCTGTTGAAGCAGCTTCACCTGGCCCCAAGTCAGGCTGATTAGAGTCTGGGGCTGCCAGGTGTGGCTGCACATCTGTGGTGCATAATGGCTCATCAGTGCACACAGGTTAAACCAGCCATCGCCACACACACTCAGCGAGCGCTACAGTATGGATCACCTGCTCTGTCTACTCTGACTACAAGCGATACGCTGCAATACGCAATACATTGGATTATTCAACATGATGCCTGTCCTGTGTCCTGCTGCTGGGGAGCCCTGGAGAAGGGTACGTCGGTGGCGTGTAGCAGCAAACCTTTGCTACGCTGACACTCACACATGCTGAACATAAACACGCGTGTTGCTGTATGTGGTGGACTATACTGTAGTCATGTGGGCCAAGCTGCTGGCGCTAATGCTGGTGGAAGGACAGGAGTGCCCGGGTTCGAGTCCTGAGGTGGCGAACCCAGGGGGAAGCGACACAAATTAATTTGCCAGTATTAGGCAAGCCTGCCCACTTTTAACATGACCAAAGTCTCTCTCTCTCTCTCTCTCACACACTCCAGGGTCATGTAGAGTTTGTGCTTCACCAGTGAGTTCACTGCTAGTGCTGATGACTGTGTGTCAGTCCACTGTGTGTAGGCGTTCCACAAGAATGTTTAGTGGGAAGATACAGGAAATTAAATAAAGGAAAGCAAGAAATACAGGGGAGAAAAGAATGCAAGGAAGGAGGGAATACATTCAGGAAAGGAAGGGAGGAAAAGAGATGGAAAGAGGAGGAGCAGAGCAGAACAAATGGAGAAAACAAAAGAAAATGCAGATTCAGTTATCAGTCTGGAAACAGACAGCAGTGTTGTTATTTTTTA
>PIJE02001186.1:47500-70000 GCA_002895965.2 Coryphaenoides rupestris | reverse complement strand
AATACTGTGTATAATCGTATGTAAATGATTGTTTAGAGCAGGGAAACAGAGCAATGGAGCAAGTAAAATGAATGTGTACTTGTACAGTAGAAAATAAACTGACATTTTCTGCCTCAGTGGTTACGTATAAACAGTACAAGACAAGTACACGCTCATTACCATCATGCACATTGAGCGCTCATTAACAATTGATCCGTTTTCTAACATAGAGTTCTTTTCAGAGCTATGATAACACGTGCAATTAAATGATGTTCACCGATGCGCGGGTTGTGGTTGTTAGGTAGCCCGATGAATAAAACAAGCGCTATAATGCTATGTATGGCGTGGAAACGCACCGCAAAGTGCTTCAAAGGGTCGTTTGTTTTGCGGGTCTGTTTGGGGTTCATTATGGAACGTGTCAGAAAGAATCGTGCC
This sequence comes from Coryphaenoides rupestris, assembly GCA_002895965.2. NCBI lineage: Eukaryota > Metazoa > Chordata > Actinopteri > Gadiformes > Macrouridae > Coryphaenoides > Coryphaenoides rupestris. The sequence goes on along the minus strand of PIJE02001186.1, from coordinate 69,586 downwards.
GCCCGAGAACGTGCTGCTGCCCTCAGCGCATTTAAAATCCACCCGTAGCAATAAACGCACGTAAATGTACAATCGCATGCAATCGCACATATTGCATATGCTTCAAAGCTTATGAATGGAGAACTGTGTGTGTGTGTGTGTGTGTGTGTGTGTGTGTGTGTGTGTGTGTGTGTGTGTGTGTGTGTGTGTTTATGTGTGTGCACAGACCTTTGCTCTGGCAGAAGTCCAGCTGCAGGATGGTCTGCAGCAGGGTGTCGGTGCTGAGGGTCAGGTCAAACTCGGGGCCCACCTTAGGCTCCAGGGCCCCCTTCACCCACTGGTCCTGAGACGAGCTCACACGCTTCACCAGGGCATCGGATATCTGTTGTCACACACACACGCACACACACACACACACACACACACACACACACACACACACACACACACACACACACACACACACACACACACAATTATACACTATCATTTGTTGTCAATTACGTATACATACACCTCCAGGCCACCAGCAGAAACCCCAGCAGCTGGCTCCTCGATCTGTGCTCAACTGGGGGAGGGCGGGGCTAGGGGCGGGGCTAGGGGGTAGGAGGAGATCCCACCCACGTTTCTCTCTCTCTAGGGTGTGTTCCATTACCCAGCATCCATTGCGTTTGACAGATGCACATTAGCGCAGTTCAAATATTTAACAGATAGGAATTAGGGGACAGAGAAAGAAAAAAATAAACGCATTATGCTGACTGACACTGAGAATAATCTTCTATTTGCTTGTCATTGTGAGAGAACGACTGAGGGAGAGAGTTCCCGGGACACACAGCGATGTAAGTGCATTGCTAAAAGCAGGCGTTCCAAAGATGTACAAAGCAACCAATGTGTGTTTTGGTTGCTGTACGCCGTCTTCCCGTTGTCAAGTTTGATTGGTTTTTACGTTGCGCTTTAGTGGCCGTGGTTTAGTGCAGAAGTAGTTCAAAAGTGTACTGAATTAATAATGAGACACAAGAAACGTCTGGACCTCAATCTTTTCACTGCATTGAGGAAGTTTTAGTTATTCAACCAAAATGGTAACAACAGCGTTTGGGCAGAGTGAGTGTGGGTGAGTCTTACTACTTTTTCATGTGTGTGTTTGTGTGTGTGTATGTGTGTGCGTGTGTGTGTGTGTGTGTGTGTGTGCGTTTGTGCGCATGCATCCCCCTGGATTCACTTTTCATCTCTCACTCTCCCCTATTTCTCTATTTGAGTGATGCACTCTCTCTCTCTCTCTCTCTCTCTCTCTCTCTCTCTCTTATCTTTTTCCATTCTTCCTGGCTCTGCCTTCATCGCTCCGTTTCCTGCTTCTTTCTGATGTGGCAGAAAGCGGACTTTATAGTCGTGTTGTTGATCGACCGAGAGCCCCGGCCTACGTCGGATGGCCAACGTTTTTAATAATGTACGACGTAATAAGACGCCACAATCACAAAGTTACATCACAGTTTTGTCTTTTCATTCAAGATGGCGCCGCGGACCACCGCCTCTGTCATGGGGAGGAGAAGGGGAAGGGGTGACGCAATGGCGGGGGTAATGTTTCACGATACCGGATGAACAACAGTCCGGTACAGAATGAGGTTCCAAAATACAAAAGTTGTACGAGGAGACTATCGAGGCAAGCTCAAGAACCCGACGCAAAGCACACATGAGAACACAAAGAAGGGACAAGCAGGGCAGAACCGGGGGGAACGTAGGGGGGAACGGTAAGCACCACAGGGGAGCGGTGATCCAACAGACGAGGAACCAAGTGGAACACTCACTGAGGCCGGGCAGGCTGGAGACAACGGTGTTGGGGAGCACGTGTTCCGAGTGTTGTGTTGTCATTGTCATTGTCATTTGCCCACCCATCCACACACTTTAGAATTTATAAAGGATATTTTTATATTGTATTGTTATTTTTTCCCGAACTGCACCATATAAAAAATTCCTGTATGTACAACCCTGAAACCCTTTCAGCTCTGATAAAACACACACACACACACACACACACCGATCTGGGCCTGGAACTATCCGCTGTCCATCCAAATGAAAATAAATAACGATTTAAATGAAGATTTACTTCCTGTTTTCGTCTCGCCTCCCCGCCTCCGGGGTGCACCTCCCCCGGAGCCAATCAGACAGCGGTACATGTCACGCCTGACCTTTCTCAGCCTGACCCGAGCACGGAGGGGCGGGTGGGCACCCAGTGACCCTATTGATACCCGTTCCGCCCCGAGGCCCCATGCATGAGTCTGGCTTGACGCTCAACCACCCGGATCCGATGATGAACAAGCTCAGGCCCTGCTCGGCTCACTTGCTAAACACTGGACATCGCGTAGACCACCAGGCATAGACACCATGGCCATAGACCGCCAGGACATAGACCGGCCAAGGCATAGACCACCAGGCATAGAACCGCCAGGCCATAGACTGGCCATCGGTATGAACGTACGCAGGTAAGAAGAATACAAATGCTGTGTGTGTATGCTGTGTGTGTGGTGTGTGGGTGTGTTTGTGCTGTGTGTGTGGTGCATCACAACACATCAAATAGCACTCATAACATTTGCAGCTGTGTGTGTGTGTGTGTGTGTGTGAGAGATCTAAGGCCTCTTCACCTTGGAGCACCCTGTTCCTGTTTCCTGGTTTCTAAGCTATTTCACAACATCCTGTCTGATGATTTTCAAGTTCCCTGTGAAATATTCCTTTAAAATTCTGTTTCATTACACATTAACTCATGCATAGTTATAATTCCTTGGCTTTCTAGTGCCGGGGAGGACGTTTGTAGTGTAGTGTAAGCGTAGCGCAGCCAACAGGGCAGCAGTAAGAACTGAGGAAACATCACAAGTTAAATGCGTGTTGATTAATAACCGAAGAGAAGAAGAGAATACAAATTAAAAGGAAGGAAAAGCTGAAACCCAGACTGTCTTAAATATTCCCTACATTTAGCTTTTTGGTCGATATTTTGCATAACGTAAACAAACAACTACTGAGTGTAATTGATAGAATAGACCAGAGCAGAACAGACACAATAAATACATGGATGGATGTATCTGGAAGTGTCACACTGATCTAAATACTAACACATCCATCAACATGCCAACATATTTATTCTTTAAATTACATATCTTTTTTTTGACCGAACTTAACTTTGTGTTCACGTGCAGCACCAACAGCACGCACACACACACACACACACACGCACGCATGCGCACGCACACACACACACATGCGCACAATAGCACACACACACGGCACGCACGCACACGCACGCACACACGCACACCACATACACAACACACACACACACACACACTCCACACAACACACTCTCTCTCGTCTCTTCTCCTTCACACACACAACATCACACACACGCACACACCACCACACACACACTCTCTCTCTCTCTCTCTCACACACACACATATACACACAACACACACTCTTCTCACACACACACACAACACACACACACACACACACACACTTCTCTCTCTCACAACACACACAACACACACACCACACACACTCTCTCTCTCTCATCTCTCTCTCTCTCTTCTCATCTCTCTCTCTCTCTCTCTCTCTCTCTCTCACAACACACACACACACACACACACACACACACACACACACGCACACACACCCAGAGAGTGTTGTGTTGGTGTGGTGGGCTACCTGTAGGAACCCGCTGGGGTCATTCTCCTTGATGACCTCCAGACAGAACTCCATCATGCCAGTGGTCTGACGTAGCTTCATGGTGCAGTGGGTGATCTGGTCGCGCACCACCTGACAGAGAGAGACCACACATTCACTTCATGAGCTACAATTTAGCCATGTTAGCGTTTTAGCAAAATCTAAAAGCAACTCCGTGAACGTTTAAGTGGACACTCCCACTTGTGATGTCACTATGTCCCAATTTTGAAACAGCAATCACATTCCCACCTGTTGGTATAACAGGGCCCCTTTAAAACGTCCATTCCATATTCATTCAGTTTACTTACGTCCATTTTTCCCTCTTTAATTTTTGGGGGTCGTTTTGTTTTCCTTTGAAGGCATCGCGGGTGCCGGTTCGGGCCCTGGGACCATATTTTGCCCATGTCTGGTTTAGATGCATGTCATCAAGGAGCAGGTATTAGCTAGTGGCCTTTCTGGGGCTCCTCAACGGCAGGACACAGGGAAGGATGGTGAATAACCCGGTTTACTGCAGAGTTTTGTAGAATGAATGAGTGGTAGAGAGAGCAGATGGTACCTGCTAGCATGCCTAGCCGTGCGCCTGAGGTGTGTGTGTGTGTGTGTGTGTGTGTGTGTGCTGATGGCTGGTTTAACCTGTGCATTGCACCACAGGTGTGCACCCTCACCCAGCAGCCCCAGACTCTAACTGGGCCAGGTGAGGCTGCTTAAACCAGCCACCAAACACACACACTCCACAGTTGGTTCGACAGCTTGCTCAAGGAGGTCTACAAGACGGTTGTGGACATTGGGGATTGAACCCAGAACCTTTTAAATACTGTGGCAGACGGCCACTGAGGGGCCGACTAAAGAGTGTGGACGACAGTCGGGGGAACCGCAATTCCCCATTCGGCCCCCAGAGGTAGGCGAGGAGACCAGGAAGTGGGAAGAGGCAATCAGCCTTATTGAAGGTGGCTGCGCCTCGGAGGAACTCGGCGGCAGCCAATCAAAGGCCTGGCTGCAGGCAATAAATAGGAGAGGACCTGGGTGGTGTGAACGGTCGAGAGAGTGGAAGAGAGTGAGGTGGAAGTGGGAGAGTGTTGGAAGTGGGAGAGGAAGAAGGAGCGGACGTGGGAGAGGAAGAGGAAGAGGAAGAGGAGGAGGAGAAGGAGAAGGAGGAAGAGTTGAGAGAAAGACAGTGAGTTTGATAGAGATAAAAGAAGTGGCTGTGTGCCTTGACCTTTTGATCGTCTGAGAACCCGTGTTGTGTACCGACCCTTGCCTGCCTGACTACCCTCCCGCCTGCCTTGCCCTGGACCCCCTGAGACCACTTCCCGGTGTGATAACCCCTGCTGACGGACTACGACCACTCTCACGGAATAACGGACCTGGCACGATAAGAACCCTGCACTTTCCCTTCCCCTGTATACTAAATAAAGAATCCTTCTTTCATTGAATATTGGTGTGGGGACAAGTGACTTATTATTTCCAGTCGTGTGGACACTCAACCCTACAAGGGGAGTGTGCCACAACACACTCGCTACTGCCCTATCCTGCCCCACGGGTTTCTCGGTTATGTGTTACTGTCTTGGGATATGTCTCAAAGTGTTGCCTTACAATACAAACTGGCACACGTCATTGTTTTCATCTGTATGATCCAGCATCATAATGTCATTAATTATTGTCAAAGATCATATTTTTTCTCTTCATATTTTGCATTGAAATGCATGTGGTGGGAGGATGCAGCATTCATGCATGTCTGTTGAGGTTTCCTTTGGGTTCTGGCAGGTTCATTATGCGTGTGTGTGTGCGTGTGTGTGTGCGTGTGTGCGTGCGTATGTGTGTGTGTGTGTGTGTGTGTGCATGTGTGCGTGTGTGTGTGCGTGTGTGTGTGTGAGAAACAGGTCAGTGTGACGGAGCACTGCACATTTGCGTATTGTTGGCACCTGAGCTCCCAAAGCGAATGAGTGAAGCAAAAGAAGTGCTCTCTCTCTCTTTCTCTCTCTTTCTCTCTTTCTCTTTCTTCCCTCTTTCTTCTCTTCTCTCTCTCTCTCTCTCTTTCTTTCCTTCCCCCTCTCTCTCTCTCTCTTTCTTTCCTTCCCCCTCTCTATCTCTCTCTCTTTCTTTCCTTCCCCCTCTCTCTTATCACCTCCATCTCGCTGTAACATGTTCTCTCTGTGGTCTCTCCACCGTCCTTTAGATTTCCCTTCTTTGTATTTTTCTCCCTTTGTCTTTGTATGTGGACACACATACACATACACATACACACACACACACACACACACACACACACACACACACACACACACACACACACACACACACACACACACACACACACACACACCTGGAAGCATGGGAAATGAGATTTGCGTGGCTGTCAGCACTAGCCGTCTGAGGCTAATTGAAAGTCAGTGAGGTGTTTCTTATTTGGATTTTGTTTATCGTACACCGCTCCCTGTACCTCCATTCGCAGTTACATCTTTATCAGCCAAGTACACAGTCTATGTAGAAGTATAAATATGTCGTACATACTGTATCTGTATCTTGATTGTTGTTGAGTTATTTGTTTCATTTTAGTCAATGATTCTGCTAATCCAACGGGGCTTCAGATGAGATCAGCTCTAGTTTTGGAGGGAAGGTGTTTAGTATTTGTAAATGTATTCTCTTGTATATTATCTGCTATATATATACAGTATATATAATGGATGAAGTGTGTGATTATTCCTGACGCTATGTCATTATATGTGATATATGTGACAAGTTACCCAACCGTCATTTTAGTTTTGCTAATGTTCTCTTTTGCTTACCAAACGTTGAGGTAATGCGTTACGGCAGATGATGTTTGATTAATGGACTAAGGCTGTCCTCATTCAAGTCTTCCCTCAAAACATACTTTTATCGGAAAGCATTTCCAGATTTTCCTTGCGCTGCCTGCTTTTTACTTGATTTTATTTTATTTTAGTTTTGTTGCATTTTATTTGATCTGTTAATGTTGCCTTTCACTCCCATGTGTGTATTTTCATGGCTTTTGATTAGTTTTATCTCTGTGTTTTAATTGTGTTTGTTTAAATGTCTACTGTCTAAATGCCCCTATAGGTGAAGCCAGTCCAATGTGACCAGGCATTCAAATGAATTGTGTTAAACAAGTGGGACTGTGTTTTGTTTTTTATACGTGTCATTATATGTGCCTATGAAGGTACATACTGTATACTAATATACGTAGTTTTTCCATCTACTGCTATCTCCTCCGTATTAGGGAGACAAAGACAAATGGCTCAATTTGTAATGATAAACGGCAGTGTGTGTGAATCACAAGTGCCCGATCCAGAGTATGTGCACACACACACACACACACACACACACACACATACACTCGCACACAGAAGGCTAAAAACTACCAGAGCACCCACATACAGGACCCTATACAAGCTGCAGATGCAAAGATCTCTAAATATTTCAATGCAACTCAAGAACGAAGAAAGAAACATGGTTGCCATAGCAAACAAGATGCATGTGCTGTTTATATGACAGGTGTTACCATGACTCCCAGCTATACTCTACCCCCCATCCCATCCCAGATGGGTGGGGCATCTGACTGAACACAGAGCTTCTACAGCTGTGTGCTGTATATATGTCCACACACACATACACACACACACACACACACACACACATGGAAACATTTGCGCACAACTATATTCAAAACATGAAGCAAACTAACCACGCACATGTGCATGCATGCAGAGACACACACACACACACACACACACACACACACACCACACACACACACACACTTTATCTTACCATTAGAAAGCAATGAATCTGTATCTGACAGTTGATGGATTAGGGCTATAAGACCTGATTGCAGTTCGTCATCTCTGTGTGTGTGTGTGTGTGTATAATATATATATATGTGTGTGTGTATGTGCGTGTCTGTATGTACATGGAAATGTAATCTCAACAGGAACCAGACCAGAAAAAAAGGAAGAGAAATAACCTGGCAGACGTGGAGGCCCCTGTGTAGAGGCAATATGATGCTATCTTTATGTTTTGGGTCTGCCGTCGGAATTCTCGGAGAACTCGACTATGTTCTGTGACGTCGTTGCATCGCTACGGTTACAACACACAGAGTCTGCTGTGAGCTGTGAAGAGTCTTATGTGATTGTGCTCAGGCAAAACGAAACAGATAAGTAAATCAAAGTATCTTTTGAAACCATTCCTTATGTTTCAGGGGCGGCTTTATACACTCTCTTCAGCTTTAAGAAGCAAACATTTGTCTGTTTTCATCAATTAGTTAATTATTAGTTCATTTTAAGATGATTTTACTATTCCAGTAAAGGTTCCCCCAGGCATTCAATCATATATGATGCCATGCAATATGATGTGGTGCACTACGATTATGACTATATTTCATTAGTCATTTTAGAAGACACTTGCAAGTTAATTTGTAATTAATGAGCAGGTAGGAGTCCCGTAGGATGTCTACAGGACAGATAGACTGTGGACATGGGGGGTGGTGTCAAACACTGACGGTCCTGTGAATCATTTAAATATTCTTTCCTCAACTTTATCCTCGACTGAACTCCACAAAAATCATATTGAGAGCTGGCTATACGGAGGCAGGGGGGAAATGATGCTGGCGTGATAAGATATTATTTTGGACTAATCCTTTTTGTTCTCCACCCGTCCAATCAGTGCACAGCAGTGGCAAGGGGGGTCAGGGTCCTGTTCCGAATCTCCTACTTCGGAAGCAAGGCCACCGCAACAACAATGCGGGCGAGGGCATTGGAGGGAGGACAGCTCAACACGCATCGGATCAAATGCTTCAAATGGGCTTTTCATTTGTCACCCGGCGCACTAAGATGAGCGGCGGGGAATGTGAGGAGAATCGATGCAGCCCGCTTTACGCTAACGCTCATCCGATGATCGGCTACCACGACGTCTGTCAGGGTCTAAAGGCGGATTTACGCTCGGGCGCTCGGCACTTTTGAAAAGTGTCGCTCGACAGAAATGAAAGTGTCGCGCGACGTTTTCAATTTGTGCTTCCGCGAAAGGTTCAGTCGTCTCCATGGTAACCAGACTATCCTCCAGCCGTTCTCTATCTGTCTACAGATTTACGTTTGGACCAAAATACCAATATGGAAGTGAAAACTACAATCTCCATGGCGATGTTAGAAAACAAACCAATCACATTGCGCGACAAAATGTGATGACGTCCGCGACACAAGAAAATTCTCCAGGTACGCAACATAAAAAAAAAGGGTCGAGCGACACTTTTTTCGATGGAAAATACGTAATTTCTGTCGAGCGACACTTTTGAGAAGTGTCGAGCACCCTAGCATAAATGAGCCTTAAGAATCCACTGTGCTCTGCCGTCATCCTACCGAATGGATTCTTAACTAGTGTTTGACTAGAGCTGTGGTTCTCAGCCTTCTATAGTCTGTGAGAAAATACGTACATGGTCCATGGTCTTTTTGTATACACACACAATCTTTCAAATCATTACTTTCAAACTTTCTCAGACATATCTCTGAGAAAGTCTCCTACGACCTCATATGCATACGAGCCAACCCCAAGTGGGCTCCCGACCCCCGGGTTGAGAACCACTGGACTAACAGAGGACCTTGTGGCTCTATTCACTTTGTGTTTATCGTGACAAATTCAACAAGGAGAAAGACACTTCGCCACTTCGCGACGGTGACAGGTATTGTCACCGTCGTAGGCCATGGACACTGAGAGAAGGCGGGTGTGGTGTGTGAGTGTGTGTGTGTGTTTGGTGGCTGGTTTAAGCAGCCTCACCTGGCCCCGAGTCAGGCTGATTAGTCTGGGGCTGGGTGAGGCTTCACACTTGTGGTGCATTGGCTAATCAAGGCCCACAGGTTAAGCCAGCCATCACCACACACACACACACACACACACACACACTCAATAGAGCGCTAGCATGCCAGCTTTGTACCACCTGCTCTATCAACCAACCAGTCTTCATACTCGGAAATGGTTTACCAAAATGGTTTACCAATGGCTTACCAATGGTTTACCAAGATTCAAGATTCAAGAAGTATAATTGTCACATACACATACAGGATATGCAGTAAATGTAAATGTGCGGAATGTGCACCAGAACAATACAAATATAACAAATTGAAGGGAAAGAATCAGAATATCCATACTGTCAACTTAATGTCAGCAATACCACAATCTCATCAACTGGCTGCATCCTCTTCGTCAGAGGCTGACGCTCGTCATCCCCAGAAAAGACACGTTTATGGTCACTGCTACAGCGGGCCCCTTAAACATCTAAAGCATTTCAATGTGAACTCAAAGAGGGAGATGAAACCGATCTTTATGACGTGAATGAAGAGCACAGACACTGTCTCTGTTTGGGATACGTCCTGTTGAATGCAACTGACAGCTGGAAATACTGCAAAATGTTAAATACTGTTTGTGCCTGCATCGGTGCTTATCAATATTGCTTCCAAGACAATGGAACAAGAGAGAAGGAGAAATTGACCACTGCAAAAAAATAACTATTTTCTACAGCCGACTCTAATTTGTTGACTGAAACAATAAGTTAGAACACATTTTGATCAGTCTCACTTCACTTAACCTTCCTTTTTTATCTTCATTTATATTACTATTCCATCATATCTGATTACCCAGCACTCTCTAACAACTCCTTGGAGTCACAGTCATGGCTGACTTCAGGGTCGTCCGCTTGAGGGAGTCAAGGTGGAGGTGAGGGGTGGGGTGGAGACGGGTGGAGCCCAGTGAGACTGTGACACTGTCATTGTGATAAAGACCTAACTTGACAGTCCTCCCCAGCCACACCTCCAACCTCCACCTCCCTCAGCATGCTTGTTCGCTGAGAAGTGACAGACAGACACACACACACACACGTGTGTGTGTGTGTGTGTGTGTGTGTGTGTCGGTGTGTGTGTGTGTGTGTGCGTGTGTGTGTGTGTGTGTCTGTGTAGAGGAGGAGAGAGAGAGAGATAGATAGACAGAGAGAGCGAGAGAGGAGAGGGAGAGAGACAGAGGGAGAGAGAGAGAGAAGAGAGAGAGAGAGAGAGAGAGAGAGAGAGAGAGAGAGAGAGGAAGACATAAACAGAACAAGCTCACCAAGCACCAAGGAGAAGGAGTACAAGCTAAAGGTGAGTGTGTGTGTGTGTGTGTGTGTGTGTGTGTGTCTGTCTTCATGCCAATTCCTATCTAGTTCTCTTTCAAGTTCAACGAAAACGTCTTATTTCCCTCTGCCTCTCTTTCCCCGACCACACTGTCTGTCTCTTTGTCGCTCTCTCTCTCGTCTCTCTCCCTCTGTCTTCATGTCTTCCTGTCTCTCTATCTGTTTCTGTCTCTATCTCTCTGTATCTCTGTCTCTGTCTACCTGTCTGTCTCTCTCTTTTTGTCTCTCTGTATTTGTCTCTCTCTCTCTCTCTCTCTTTCTCTCTCTCTCTCTCTCTCTCTCTATCTCGGCTCTTGACAAAAGTCGTTCCGTTTTGTCTTTTGTCAAACCGTGTTCATTTTATCTCCTCTCATTCTGCCTGATGTCTGTCTCTTTCTCTCGTCCTGTCTCTCTTCTCCTTTTCCTTTTTTTCTTTGTAATTCACAAGTCCACCTCCCGCCCCCCCCTCCCCCAAAAAACCCTGCCACCCCCTCCGCTTCCACCAGAAGGTGAGCATCCGGAGTCTCTGTGGGTCACATGGGCTCCTGGCCGGGCCTCACCGCACCCGACCAGCTGACAGACAGTCTGGCTGGGGCTAGAGGAGGGGGGGTGGGGGGTGGACTCCAGGGGGGCCGGTTAGACAGCTGTTGTCATTAGTCTGGAGGAGGGTGGAGAGAACAGAGAGAGAGTGAGTGTGTGTGTGTGTGTGTGTGTGTGTGTGGTGTGTGTGTGTGTGTGTGTGTGTGTGTGTGTGTGTGTCTGTGTGTGTGTGTGTGTGTGTGTCTGTCTGTCACTTCTCAGCGAACAAGCATGCTGAGGGAGGTGGAGGTTGGAGGTGTGGCTGGGGAGGACTGTCAAGTTAGGTCTTTATCACAATGACAGTGTCACAGTCTCACTGGGCTCCACCCGTCTCCACCCCACCCCTCACCTCCACCTTGACTCCCTCAAGCGGACGACCCTGAAGTCAGCCATGACTGTGACTCCAAGGAGTTGTTAGAGAGTGCTGGGTAATCAGATATGATGGAATAGTAATATAAATGAAGATAAAAAAGGAAGGTTAAGTGAAGTAAGACTGATCAAAATGTGTTCTAAGTTATTGTTTCAGTCAACAAATTAGAGTAGGCTGCAGAAAATAGTTATTTTTTTGCGGTGGTCAATTTCTCCTTCTCTCTTGTTCCATTGTCTTGGAAGCAATATTGATAAGCACCGATGCAGGCACAAACAGTATTTAACATTTTGCAGTATTTCCAGCTGTCATATATATCTGATGTATCCCAAACAGAGACAGTGTCTGTGATCTTCATGCACGTCATAAAGATCGGTTTCATCTCCCTCTTTGAGTTCACATTGAAATGCTTTAGATGTTTAAGGGGCCGCTGTAGCAGTGACCATAAACGTGTCTTTTCTGGGGATGACGAGCGTCAGCCTCTGACGAAGAGGATGCAGCCAGTTGATGAGGTTGTGGTATTGCTGACATTAAGTTGACAGCATGGATATTCTGATTCTTTCCCTTCAATTTGTTATATTTGTATTGTTCTGGTGCACATTCCGCACATTTACATTGACTGCATATCCTGTATGTGTATGTGACAATTCCGTCGAATCATTTACAAATGTTACGCAGTATCCTTGTAGTGTACTGGGGAGGAAGAAACTTATATAACACTCTTAGTCATTCTGGTAGGGAAATCTTGAATTTGTGAAAGGTAACATTAATCGATACAATTGGTATCCTCTTGGTAGAGCCGAATATATTCCCCAGAGGTATGAAGAACTGGTGTGGTTTAATCTGATAATGAGAACGGGCAGGTGTACAAAGCGTAGCTTGCGTAGCAGCTCGTGAAAATTAATGATATTTGAGTGTAGCGGTTGTAGTGTGTGGTGTGTGTGGGTTGCAGATTTATAACGGAGGAACATTAATATAACGGTAGGAACATTAATATAACGGTAGGAACATTAATATAACGGAGGAACATTAATATAACGGTAGGAACATTAATATAACGGAGGAACATTAATATAACGGTAGGAACATTAATATAACGGTAGGAACATTAATATAACGGTAGGAACATTAATATAACGGAGGAACATTAATATAACGGTAGGAACATTAATATAACGGTAGGAACATTAATATAACGGAGGAACATTAATATAACGGTAGGAACATTAATATAACGGTAGGAACATTAATATAACGGTAGGAACATTAATATAACGGTAGGAACATTAATATAACGGTAGGAACATTAATATAACGGAGGAACATTAATATAACGGAGTAATGTGTGTGTGTGTGTGTGTGTGTGTGTGTGTGTGTGTGCAGGAGAGCGGCGTGGAGTTGGAGGCGTGTCTGGTGGCTCAGTGTGATTCTCTGATCGAGGCGCTGACCAGGCAGAAGGCCAAGCTGCTCACCAAGGTCACCAAGGAGAAGGAGTACAAGCTAAAGGTGAGTGTGTGTGTGTGTGTGTGTGTGTGTGTGTGTCTGTCTTCATGCCAATTCCTATCGAGTTCTCTTTCAAGTTCAACGAAAACGTCTTATTTCGCTCTACCTCTCTTTCCCCGACCACACTGTCTGTCTCTTTGTGTCTCTCTCTCTCTTCTCTCTCCCTCTGTCTTCCTGTCTTCCTGTCTCTCTATATGTTTCTGTCTCTATCTCTCTCTATCTCTGTCTCTGTCTACCTGTCTGTCTCTCTCTTTTTGTCTCTCTGTATTTGTCTCTCTCTCTCTCTCTCTCTCTCTCTCTCTCTCTCTCTCTCTGCTCTTGACAAAAGTCGTTCCCATTTGTCTTTTGTCACACCGTGTTCATTTTATCTCCTCTCATTCTGCCTGATGTCTGTCTCTTTCTCTCGTCCTGTCTCTCTTCTCCTTTTCCTTTTTTTCTTTGTAATTCACAAGTCCACCTCCTGCCCCCCCCTCCCCCAAAAAACCCCGCCACCCCCTCCACTTCCCCCAGAAGGTGAGCATCCGGAGTCTCTGTGGGTCACATGGGCTCCTGGCCGGGCCTCACCGCACCCGACCAGCTGACAGACAGTCTGGCTGGGGCTAGAGGAGGGGGGGTGGGGGGTGGACTCCAGGGGGGCCGGTTAGACAGCTGTTGTCATTAGTCTGGAGGAGGGTGGAGAGAACAGAGAGAGAGTGTGTGTGTGTGTGTGTGTGTGTGTGTGTGTGTGTGTGTGTGTGTGTGTGTGTGTGTGTGTGCACGGGTGTGTGTGCGTGCGTGTGTGTGTGTGTGTGTGTGTGTGTGCGTCGACACACACACACACACATGCGCACACACACATGCACACATGTATGCACACACACACACACACACACACACACACACACACACACAAACACATTCACATACACATACAAAAAACACACATTAATTATCTGTTAATACATTTCCTTACTCGCTTAATGCTTCTAAATCCAAAATGATGGACTACTATGGACTACTATAAATGTCTCATTTTAAATATGAATTCCCTATGCTTGTTCTTTGGTTATTTTTCATTTTGTTTCCTTTGTTGTTTTCTTTATTCTTTATGCTGCTGCCCGTCTTCACCAGGTCTCCCTTAAAAGAGAGGTTCTTAATAATAAAATAAAGGTTAAATAAATAAAAATACATGTATAATTCAGCAAGCTCAGAAAGAGAGAGAATGGGGTTAATTCGAACATCAGCGATGGTTGCCTACACATTCCTGACGCAAAGAGTCTAAAAATAGATACGGGCGGATGATTCTTGCTAAATATCCCCGCCAACCCTATCCTCATTAATGTTACCCTGGACTGTTCTTGATAGGACAATTGTGTATTTGTACATGTAATAACCGCTATTAGCAAAAGAGTTAATCGCTATTCGCTGTAGACAACAGCGATAGGTAATAGTTATTTATGCACAAACCCATGGCGAATGCTGTGGTGCTTTTCTGATCACCCGACTAGCTCTTTCCAAACTTGGAGTCAGCATTATTCTGTACAGTGTTCACACGGCACAACATATTGTATGTTAATGGCGGTTCACTCGCTGCAAACATCAAGTCGGGACATTGTGATTAAAATGTGTTGATGCATATTTCCCGGTCGATAACGCATTTCTCTTTAGCGTTGTTAAAATGGCGAGGCAGCAGAAACTCATGCTATTGAATAATAATAAATAATACATACATAAGCAAAGTAAACAATGCTTTCAGGGTAACTGGTGATGGATTGTCAATGTCCCAAATGTCAGAGGAGTTTAGAAAGTGCTTTCTGAAAGAGCTGGCGGCAGCTAATGCTACATCACTAAGCCCATGCCCAGTGTCAGGAACTAGGTGGTGGTGGTGGTGCTGATGGTGGTGGTGGTGATAGTGATAGTGGTGGTGATGGTGGTGGTGATAGTGATAGTGGTGGTGGTGGTGGTGGTGGACATGGTGGACAGGAGATGTGGTCTCTTTGCTAAGGGACATCGTCTTATGAGCGGTAAGAGATTCTGTTTCTCTCATCTGTCTTCTGCTTTCGTTCTATCAAATACTTTCTACAATTCTCTCTCTCTCTCTCTCTCTCTCTCTCTCTTCTCTCTCTCTCTCTCTCTCTCTCTCTCTCTCTGCAGCTCCTAATGCACAAACAGCAAAGTAGTGCCTGGTTTTACAGCAAAAATCCTATCTCACTATAGGAATCTTTAGTGCTTAGAAGTTGAAGTATACAGATAATAGGATATGACAGCAGGGGAACGTGTACATGTGTGTGTGTGTGTGTGTGTGTGTGTGTGTGTTGTGTGTGTGTACTGATTTGACCCACAACTAGTCTACACTTAGCTGGTGCCTGAAGCGCACACTCTCTCTCTCTCTCTCTCTCTCTCTCTCTCTCTCTTTCACATGTCATACACCATGTGACAAACTAAAAATAGACGCGCAGTAATTCAGCAATCATGATGATGATGATGATGAAGATAACTTTACTTACTGCACTTTTCAAATACGTAAAACAGACACATGTCATAATTTCAACAGTCTTTACAAGAGCACAGACAAAAAACGAAACAAGACGTTGTTGTTGTTGTTGTTGTTGTTGTTGTGTGACCTGTATACTGTATACTGTCCGTACCTGGATCTGCTGCAGCATGTTCTTCAGCTGAACCAGGAACTCCTTGGCGTCCTTGGCCTTGTCGGAGACGCCGTTCAGAGCCTGGGAGAGCTGGCACTGCAGGGGGGAGAGAGAGAGGGAAACCAGAGGGGTTGGTGACAGGACCCGCATAACACATGACACATGACACTTGACACATGACACACACATGACACATGACAGCACAGTGCAGAGAGCTCCGGGGAGAGGACGTCTGACACGTTGGACGTTGTCAATGGAATGCTGCTGTGCATGTGCAAGCGCACGCATACACGCACACACATGCACGCAGACATATGGAGGTTGGTGTACACACACACAAACACACACACACACACACACACACACACACATATGCAGGCTCACACACATGGAGACATACAAATGCACGTATATACACACACTCGCACACACACACCAACACGCACGCATGCACAGACACACGCACACACACACACACACACACACACACACTGTCACGGTCTCGACCGTGCCTCCGGGTTCCCTGTGTGTGGGTGGGCGTGGCTCCAGACTCCGGCGCCGCCCCAGCGTCATCAGCTACACCTGCTCTGTGCTCACACCTGCCATCCATCAACAATCAACTACAGGATAAAAACCCTGGCTTTCCACCCACTCATCGCCAGATCGTTGATTGTGGTTAGCAAGACACAGTATATTCTAGCGCTGTGTTTCCCCCTCATGGTTCTAACCTTGTATCTCCTCTACCCCAGGATCTCGACCCGTCTCCGGCCACACCGCTCCTCTCCCTGCCTGCCTGCCTGCCTGCCTGTCTGTCCCTCATCTGCCTGCCCCGCTCACCACCAGTCCCTCTGGCTTCACCTCGCTCCCGTCTCCTGCTCATCCCCCTGGCTCCGCTCCAGTCCGTCCCCGGATTTCCCTTCTAATAAATATTCTTTGTTACTGTACTCCGAGTCTGGGTCTTGCATTTGGGTCCACCAGTGACATTCGTGACACACACACACCATAGAAATATGTTTACTTCAATGGGGTATTAACAAACAATTTCTACACTAATAGAGCCTACTGCTATCATTAGTTTTGCTGCTATAAACTGCTACTACTACTACTACTACTACTACTACGACTACTACTATTACTACTACTGTTACTACTACTGTTACTAATTCCCAAGTACTAATAGGGCAGTAGCACAAGCTTCACACACAGCTATCTTCAATTCCCGCCCTGTGTGTGATCCTTTAGCGCTCATGTGAGACATGAGGAGCCAACGGGCTGAGCTGGTGACAAGTCACACCATTCAGAGGCTTTGGGTTCCGTTTGCTGGGTCGGTTTTCTGTAATAGATACGGAATGCCGGCCTGCCGACAGATTTCCCTCGTTTTAATCACCACAGTAAGCTCCGCCCTTAGCAACAGAGCGCAACAGATGCCGAAGGCTTCTCCCGGTGACCTCTGAAGTCATCGGGACGGATTACCTTTATGCGTTCCATCCGCACACACGTGTCCTATGTGTGGTGTGTGTGTGTGTGTGTGTGTGTGTGTGGTGTGTGTGGTGTGATGTGTGTGTGTGTGTGTGTGTGTGTGTGTGTGTGTGTGTGTGTGTGTGTGTGTGTGTGTGTGTGGTGTGTGTGTTTGTGCACTTCCCTGGCTGTGTGCACATGAATTCTTTTGCCCAGCGTTCTCTGGTAAAGAGTTAAGGAAAGACAAGATAATGCAACACACAGACATGCACAACTACACACATCACACAGTTCACACACCACCAACACACACACACACACACACACACACACACACACACACAACACCACACACGCACACACCACACCACACACACACAACGCACACACACGGGCCAAATGACGAACGGATGCCGCACGCCTGAGAAAGAATTCCTGGCTCGGCTGCCACACCCACATGTTACCCCCACCTGCTCCTCTTCCTCACGCTTGGTTCCATTCCATGCAATAAACTACAGACAAATGCCACGAGTTCACACACACACACACACACCACACACACACACACACACACTACAACATCCACGACACACGACATCACCCACACACTACAGACACACACACCATGCAACATACATGCAGCCAGAAGTGGATCTACCATGGAATGGAAAGAGGCAACGTGTTCTATGCAAATCTTTAGAAAGCAATTTCCTGGGCCTTCTCTATCTGTCCATCTGTGTGTGGTTGTGTGTGTGTGTTGCTGGCGTGGCGGGGTGGCGGGGGGGGGGGGAGGGGGGGGGGGGTGGGTGGGGCAAACGCGTCTCCGTCTGCCCACTGCTGCATGGAGGGCCGTGCAGGAGGGAGCTTGTGCGCAGTAATCCATCCGGCGTGTACTTCCAGTTTTAAACAAAGCACTCGGTCGTCACGACGACACGACAACACAACATGGCACGCTCCTAATCCACACGCTGAGTATCTCCAGATTCTGCCATTATACGGAAACACATATACGCATGCCCTTTGACCTTACCAGCCCTCACTATGTCCAACCCATTTCTGTGTGTGTGTGTGAGTGTGTGTGTTGTGTGTGTCGTGCGGTGTGTGTGTGTGTGTGTGTGTGTGTGTGTACACGTGCTGTCCAGACCCGGGATGAATAGAAGGAGGAGGGAGGGGAGGGAAGGGGTGGGGTTGTGGTGGGGCTGAGGTCATGGTTCATGAATCATGCCGACCCCTCGCTGGTCCACTCTCAGAGGCCATCTGGTCCAGCAAGCTGGCCAGTGTGTGTGTGTGTGTGTGTGTGTGTGTGTGTGTGTGTGTGTGTGTGTGTGTGTGTGTGTGCGCTACTAACAAGGGAGTGACGGATGTGTCCTACCCCTCCCCTTGTGTTTGCATGCGTCCCACTGTGTGTCTTTAACATTAATTTCAGTCTGAGAGCAAGGAGAGAGAGAGAGAGAGAGAGAGAGAGAGAGAGAGAGAGAGAGAGAGAGAGAGAGAGAGAGAGAGAGAGAGAGAGAGAGAGAGAGAGAGAGAGAGAGAGAGAGCGATGGAGAGAGAGAGAGAAGAGAGAGAGAGAGATGAAATAAAACTGAAAGCTGGGCAGCAAACATCTCACATGTTTTTCGAGGTAGACAAAAATAATAAAACAAATGGCTCAAATGACCTGTGCAACTTTAAGATAAAATAAAGTACAAAATATGAATTATGAAGTGGTAAATCAGAGGTGGGCAAACTACAGCCCGCTGCGTTGTTTAATCCGGCCCGTCGGGCATTTACATTAACAACAGTCCTATAATAGGACTCAACTTAACAAATTCATAGCGTGGTGTCTCAGCGGCACAGCAGCTGGAGTTCTTGGTTGTCAGGTAAGAACTCTCTCCTCTGGGCCACCGAGACACCATGCTATGAAGCAGTTGGCGGTCGGTGGTCGGAGGTGGCATTTGACATTACACTTATGCTGCATTGTTAAGTTGGAAAAGGACAAGAGATTTCCATCGTGACTTGAACACATGACCTTGGAGTTGATAACAATGCACTCTCTCCACTGCACTATCAGGACATGACAATACGATTAGGATTAGGGTTAGTGTTAGTGTTAGGGCGTTGACTTAAAAGTACCACTTACTTGTGTGGTGTCTCGGTGGCACAGTGGAGAGAGTTCTTACCTTCAGCTCTGCAGTCCTGGTTTCAAATCCTGTGGAAAGCCTTCTCTTATGTCTAAGTCCAATGAACGGTAAAGTTAAATAAGAGTGAACACCCCCACATCGCTAAAGGGCTCTTGCTGACAACCGAGAGCTTGTGACTCCACTGTTTTTAAAGCATCAATCATTAAAAGTGACTTGACTTTCTTGAAGTAGTTTCTTTGTAGTTGGTTCCCCCCCGCCCCCCCATGTATCCCTGTTAATTATTTTTAATTAATTTTCCCCTCCCCCAGGCAAATAAAACCCTTGTGCAGAAAGAAAAGTTTCAAGCGAATACGAGAGAAAGAACAAAATATAGCCCTGTATATACAGTATATATGTATATATATATATATATATTCTGTATATATACTTTTAAGGTACAGTGTCGTAATTACTTCAAGGAAAATTGTAAACTCTGATATGAGCTCCATCTATCTTTGTTATTTCATATTACATCGAACATGAACACTTCCTCATGCGAGTGCTTCGACAAACACTCGAGAAACAATTGCAGGATAAATACATACATGTGTTATTTACTGCGTTAATAATGGCCTTCCTATGGTAAGGGCTGAACAGAATGACAATTGAACACGTTAATTAGAAACTAACTTCTATGCAACTTATCCACACTTCAGTTAGTAACATCTCTTATGCATTACACCTCAAGCGTTCGCCCTACCAATGTTAAAACATCATATTTTCAGATCCAAATTATAGTTTGTTGCAGAGAGACAGCGTATGAGCACAGAACGCATCAAACGAAACAACTGTAATAAATAATAAGAAGAAGAATTAAAAAAAGGAAAAGCTTTACATCTCTTAAATGAAATCTGTAAACACTGTAAACCAGTCATTATGCAACACATTTTAGCTTGTGGACATCATTGAACACCATTATAGGTTTTTTGCCAGAAAGGCATCACATCTTTCACAATGAAGTACGATCCTGCATTATTTATATCCTCGCTTCTTTTTGAACGTCTTTCATACGGGAAATGGCAGCAAATGAAGACACAATCGATGCTTGTTTGGGCCCCGCTGCTACTTGAAGGCTCTTGGTCTTGGTCGACACGTCCGACGACATGGAGACGCAGACACTCGTTTTCTGGGCCTTGTCGTTTTTAAAGTAACCAAACCAGTTCCATATCATAGACTTTGCGAAGTGCTTTTTGTCGACAATTTGGTCACTTAGTAACTCTCGTTCCTCGCCGGTGTCACTCAAACACTGCAGACTGATTGGCTGTTGTCGCGTTTATTTCCGGTGCATCATGACGCTGCTGTCAGATCTATCCAGATCGAAACAAATCGCGAAGGCTGATACATCAAGATCGCCAAAAAATGTATCACGATATCGATGAATCGCCCAGCCCTACTTGCAGTTATGGTTTGTGTGTATGTGGGGTTAATGTTTGTGTAAATGTTTGTGTATGTAAATGTGTTTCTTGTGTTAAAGACTGACACACTGAGAGAAGGAGATGGAAATCATTAAACTGGCTGACTTGATTTACAGCTTTGAAAACGATAGCTTTATATATTTATTTAGATGTGTCTCGGAAGTGAATCAGCACAGAAATGTGTTCATCTGTAGAGGGATCTTTTCTCTCTCCCTCTCTCTCACTCTCTGTGTCTCTCTTCCACATGTGTGTGTGTATGTGTGTGTGTGTGTGTGTGTGTTTGTCTGCATGTATGTGTGTGTGTGTGTGTGTGTGTGTGGCGAGCATGTGTGTGTATGTCTGTGTGTGTGTGTGTGTGTGTGTGTGTGTGTTTAAGCTAGTGTATTCAACTGTGTAAAGAACAGTCCCATGTGGTCTGAGCCATCAATCTGTCTAGGGGTAGAGGGGTTGAAATGGCCGTGTGTATGTGTGTGTGTGTGTGTGTGTGTAGTGTTGTGTGTGTGTGTGCCGTGTGTGTCTGTGCAGTGTGCCATATATTGACGGAACTAAATCATACATCAGACACAAAGGTCAGTGTCACGAGCCATCCACACGTCAATTAAATAAAATGTACATTTCCTGTGATTTCTTCGCTTTTTTGTGTCGTTTTTCCATTGCACACGCATGATCTAGAAGGACCTTTAGCACCATGGAACCCTCAGGTGATGGAAGACAAAGAGTGTAGAAGAGAAATCATGGCACCAATAATCTAATAGTCATCAATACTACATGGAACTTCTCCTAGCCTTTGGTGTGTGTGTGTGTGTGTGTGTGTGTAGTGTGAGTGTTACCTCTCACAGGCCGGCCCCATACCAATCAGGTTTCTAATGACCAAATAGGGTAATTAAGACGTGCTTGACATAACAGCTAGCTGCCCTGCAGGAACACACACACACACACACACACACACACACACACACACACACACACACACGCACACACACACACACACACACACACTGGATTACAGGATCATTATCCCAGTGTGTTAACTCTCCCACCAGGTCTGAGATGGCTCTGGTTAATTACACCTTGAGCCATAACTTACAGTAACTGATGACTGGTGGCGCTCATTTTTAAGGGGGAAATGTATTCATAAAAG